>CAKALG010004036.1:0-14762 GCA_916700815.1 Helicolenus hilgendorfi
GGGCGCCTGTCAGGGGCAACCCCCTCACTCTGTGAGAACACCGCTGCTGTCGGCGTCTAGAAGCCACAGAGGCTAACAATTTGTTAAGCTAGCAAGTGGGTAACATAATGCAGTAAATGCAAAGGCGTAATGACAGAGGAAAAAGATGAGGCCGTTGGGAATGTTTTACATTTTCCTCAGAGGTATTATAAAATTACTCTGAGCTTTCGGACACTTTCCACTTACGAGGTCATGAATACCACCAGAGGTGGGCGTTCATATGAACTCTTCTCGTGCACCCGGTAAACACGACCCCATTTAATGGCACCATAATTATCCATTTAGATAACTAAATTAAAGCAAATCAAAGGTGAAGCAAAGCCACAACATTTACTGAAACAGGATGAAATACATTTTTCTTTTTTTATTCATAGTGTTGTTGCGATAGTCATATCTACAATACAACACAGTTTCTTTGTTGGCATAGTAAAGTCTTCCATTTTTCCCATAAGAAAATCACCAAGTGTTATTAAACAGACCTTTTTAACTAGTGTATAGGCAGATTTTGATGTCATCACACTCTGTTGAATATCAAGCGCCATCAGTTGGTTTTCAGTTGACACAGTGTCTGCAGACCACTGCAGTTTGTCACACTGATTTCCACATAGATCTCTTACTCAGCCTGCCCTTTTCTTGGCTTTCTCTTGGCTCTTTGTTTGATTCGATGGGCACAAATCCACATTAGGAGGAAGTAGGCTGGAAATAATAGAAACAGAGGACTGTTGTGCGCAGTCGATGAGCAAAGTTGTTGCAGTTTAAGACATAATTGATGGCACCTTTCACATGTCATGACAGATTTATATACATCAATAGAGCAAAAAAAAAAAAAAGAAAAGAAAGATGAGAACAGTGACAATCAAGTGCAAATGCCATTAGCCTTCACTCTACTTTATAATCCAGACAGGTATTGATCATGAAAATGGACAGTGATGCATTACAATCATCTCACAGGCATCTAAATTACCATCACATAGGACTGTTGAAAAACACATTACTTTGATACGCATGTGGGATTGTTTCAGTTTTGATTGTTTCCATGATAAAGACGACCTTCTCTGAATCCACAAGCTGTAAACCTTTGGGTGGGTTGTCCCTTTGGGTTGAAATGGAGATTGCATTGATTGATGAAACAATCTCCGAATCAGTTACTAAATGGATCCTGTGATGAGATTGTCAACTACTGTTTACAAGATCAAGAATGAGCTTTGAATTTCAGCGAGATTCTGACTTGTCTTGATGCTGTTTTCACAATAATTTATTCCAATCACAATCCAGCTTTTTACAACGTAGTGAGCTGTCCTGTGAAACCATCAATCTCTAATTATTATTATTAGGGCTGTCAAAGTTGTTTTAACGCCACTAATTTCTCTAACACATTAACGCAACTTGCGTTTTTTAGGTAATAGTGGGCTCAGTTTTAAAGCTAGAGTGAAGATACTGGCATCACATGGAACTAGAAAAACCCAAGGAATCCATTGGTACCAACCATGTCATACTAGCTTGACCAGCTTAACTAAATAACGCTTCAAACTTACTCTAAATTTTGGCAAGGAAAAACTGTCAAGGAATTTTTCAAAGGGGTCCCTTGACCTCTGACCTCAAGTTATGTGAATGAAAATGGGTTCTATGGGTACCCACGAGTCTCCCCTTTACAGACATTAAACATTGATGATAATCACATGCAGTTCGGGGCAAGTCATAGTCATACCTGTTGGGCTGTTGACCTGTTGGGACAATATCTGTCATTGTTTTGTGTTGTTAATTGATTTCCAATAATAAACATATACATTTATTTGCATAAAGCAAGCATATTTGCCCACTCCCATGTTGATAAGAGTATTAAATACTTGACAAATCTCCCTTTAAGCTACATTTTGAACAGATAAGAAATGTGTGATTGAATTTGTGATTAATCACGATTAACTATGGACAATCATGCAATTAATTGCGATTAAATATTTTAATCGATTGAACCAATTGGCTTATCTATTGAAAATGCATGAGAGCAGTTGATGTTTTCGACATGCATGTTTTTTTTTTTAATAGGACGGCAATGATATGAAATGAATGTATTGGAATTATCTGTTGTAACCTATTGATCAGCGTGGAGGGTCATTGTTAGCGGTTTAGCGATTTGTATGCATTTATTGAGCTTCTCCAGTTACTTTAAAACATTGAACTAAAAGCAGTCGATGATTTATTGACATAATAGAATATAAAATGGGGCAATAACAACAGACCATTGTAATAGTAAAGACTAATGAGCCATCAAACCCAATCACGTTCATTAGTATACTAAATTTGTATGCATTTGTATGTGTCGCTAATGAGTTAGGATTATCTATGATCCATAACTATGATGCTAAATGATTGTATGTCTTTCAATTGTCGTGCTCCAATGTGACAACTTATAATAATCCATAAAAGCTCTAAACAGCCCAGGGTTGACATTTGCAGCGTGTTCTTGTGTGCAGTTCAGTCTGGTATACACCGCAGCAGACACTAACCCTGAGTGGGCCTCCCGTTAAGAAGAATCTATAAAAGCCAACACACATGCAAATAACCTCCCACCACCACAACACACAGTTCACACCCCTACAGCAGACGATGACTCACTATTGCCCCAGAAACCAGTGACCGTGACAGTTTATCTCCCAGCTACGGACAGTCTCTGGACCAGGACATTTTTTCAACGCCTCTCTGTCAGATTTATATCCACAGTGGGTGTTTAATCATCTCTCCGCTCCTTTACCCCTGTCCTGTCCTGTCCTGTCCTATTTCATAGACTTGTGCTCTGTCCTATCCCATTCTCTCCTATTTTGCACTGTTCTGTCCTGTGTCGTCTCGTCCTGTTCTGTCCCTATCTTAGACTGTCCTGTCATACACGGTTCCGTCCTATTCTGTCCCCATCTCGTCCTGTCCGGTACCGTCTTTTAGTGTCCTGCTGTGGCCTGTCCTATTTGGCTCATCTTGCACTGTTTTGTCCTTGACTGTCTGACCTGTTTTGCACTGTTCTATCCTATTCCTTTCCGTTCTGGCCTGTCCTATTCCATCCTGAATTAAGAGGCTGTCCTGTCCTACACTTTTCTGTCCTATCCTGTCTTGCTCTGTCCTGGCCTGAACTGTCCTTTCCTCTGCTTTCCTGCACTGTACTTTTCTGTCTCATCCCAGCCAAACCTCTCCTGTCCTGGACTCCTCCCATCCTTTACTGTCCTGTCCTGCACTGGTCCTTTCTGTCCTGTCCCATCCAGCACTGTCCTGTACTATCCGTCCTATCCTGTTCTATTGTTCTGTCTCAGACTGGTCCCTCGCTGTGCTGTTCTGTTCTGTCCTATCCCATCCCGTCCGGTCCTAGATTGTCCTGTCTTGCACTGTCCTGTCCCATCCCTTCTAGGAAATCACCAGAAGCCCCGCAATACGATCTTATTGTAATTTTAAACATTTTGTGAGTATTGCGATAAGATATATTGCAATTTATTACCTTTTTTCAACTGCAAATGATGCAGTTTGTCAACATCTGTTTTATCTAATATGATACAGTTTTCACTCTGTTCCTCTCACAGTTTTCATTCACATATCTTGAGGTCAGAGGTCAAAGTACCCCTTTTGAAAATGGCCATGCCAGTTTTGCCTCGCCAAAATTTAGCGTAAATTTAGAGAGTTATTTAGCGTTCTTCCGGACAAACAAACATAACATTGTTGGTACCAATGGATTCATTACATTTCTTAGTTTCATATGATGATACCCCGGCTTTAAGACTGACCTCACTACAACCTCTGTGGTTAATAGTTTATATAATGAGATTGATACTTGATGTCCATGTCACGACACAAAACCGCCATGCAAAATATCGCAATACTTTGCTCTATCGATGTTTTCCCCCCCACATCCTTTCCTGTCCTAGCCTGCACTTTTCTGTCCTATCCCATCCAGCCCTGTCTTAGACTGTCCTTTCCTGCTGTTCTGTCCCATCCTGCTCTGGTTTGTCTTATCCAGTCTGTTCTTGTATTGCTCTGTTCTATTATCTTCCATCATACTCTGCTCTGTCCTAACCTGTTCCACTCTGCCATTACTGTCCTGTCTGTCTTGTCCCATCCTGCACAGTACTGGCCTATCCCATCTCGTCTTGCGTTGTTCTGTCTTAGACTGTCCCTTTCTGTCCTATCTCGTCCCATCCTGTCCTGCACTGTTCGGGTCCTGTCTTGTCCCATCCTACACTGACCTGGCCTATTCCAACCTGACTTGCATTGCTTTGACCTAGACTGTGTCATTCTGCGCTGTTCTGCTCAGTCTTGTTCTGTCCTATCTTGTCACCCGTCCCATCCTGCAGCACTGGACTGTCCTTGATAGTCTGGTCCTATCTGGTACTGCACTATCCTGTGCTGTCCCGTGTTGTCCTATTCCATCCAGTCCTGCACTGTTCTGTCCCCGTACCCTCCCCACTCAGGGTTCCCCATCACCACCGCAAGTGCTATCTCCTCTCTGTTTTACGTCACTATGGGCGCAACATGTGTTCGAACATGAAAATACGATTCCCGTTTGTGTTTGTCCGCAGCCACTCAGTCCTCATGAGTCCGTATGTGCACGCCTAATTGTTTGTGTGTGTGAACCAAACTGAACCCAGCTGAGCCCCCACAGCAGATCAAAGGCTTATCCCTGCGTCAAAGTCGGGGCCGTCTCATTCTCCTCAATCCACGGGGCTTGTTCAAATTCGATTAATGACAGACGGAGTGGAAGCGGAAATGTCCGGTTTGGTCGCATGACTCAATCGCGTATGACAACTGGGTGAGGAAGGCAGCGTTTTCTGAGGAACCTGCTAACTTTGCAGATGAGCGTTACGTCACGGAGGCGGCGGCGGAAACTGGGTCAGGGCCTTTGCACGATGCTCTGTTGTTGTTTTTTTAGTGCTGTTATGAAATACTCACTCAACAGGGACTAACAGCAGTGATGATATAACAGCTGAAATCAAAGCAGTAAGTATTTCTTCATTGAGGTCACGGTTGTTTGGACACTGCATTTCTAATACCAGTTACATAGCGCCGCATTTGAGTTCTGTCCCCTCATGAGTAAGGTATTATAGCTCAGTGACACGCTGGTGAGGGTCAGTCAAGTGTGTCTCTTGCAAAATCTCTCTCTCTTCCCCTCTGTCTCTCACACACACACACACACACACCCTCTCTCCAACTCTAAATCTCCCTCTGGGTAATCAGTCAGTGTGTATTTTTAAATCTGTCACTAATCTCTATTATTGGCATAACACACTGGACAAGGTTATCTTTCAGACTTATATTGTTAAAAAATCTCAAGCGGACATGTCCTCTGACTTGTGCATACCCTCATAGACAAGCCCGTGGGACCTTTTAAGTGGAAAATCGTGGGGACGTTATGCCGTCCCCCCAGCATGACACACACACAGATGACAAAACAGATGTTACAGTCGACATCTCTCTGGAGTTGGCAAGAGTTTAGGATGGCTGGAAAATGGCAGGATTTGGGTGAGAACAGTAATCATCAAATGGTTTGAATTCTAAAAATAGGGAAATCAAAATTAAGTGAATGAAACTCTGTGCTCTCGGTTCATTTTTCTCCTGGAGTTATGTTAATCCTTAGTGCTTGATTAATATATTTTCATTCCTTTTTCAGAGTTCTTTTCAGAAAAAGTGTCCTGTATCTGGACACAGATGAATTCCTGACCTGTGCTTTCTGTTTGTGTAGGAGAAGCTGCAATCCTTTGCCTTCCTGGTGTTTGTGGTGGTCTGCGTCTTGGGATCTATCTACCTCTATGTCGTCCTCCCCGAGACCAAAAATAAAACATTTATGGACATCAGTCAGAGCTTTGCCAAAATCAACAAAATCCCCGTCCCCTCTCCCGGCCATGAAATGGAGCTGGTTCTGTCCTGTAAGCCCGACATGAATGGAAAAGTCCAAGATATCGTTAAGATGGAGAGTTCCTTCTAGCTGACCAAACTGCGCAAATTGTGGAGAGGCAGGGTTAATGTTGTTTATACATATTTATTTAATGCCTGTAGTGAATTAAATGAAAATCAATGCTTTTGTTGCAATGCATTTTGATATTTTGTATATGTTTTATATGACTGGAATATTTAGGAATATTAGTTTACAGCAATTATTTGTTTATGTCTTTCATGTACCGTTTACAAGTCAACATAAAATAATCATAAATTGCAGAAACCCTACATGTCGGGGTCATTCAACAGTTATAAAAGTGATAATAATGAGACTGAAGGGGGGCTTGCATGAAATATAGACGTACGCACTTTTATATTCAAACCTGCATTAACTGATTTTTTTGGCCATTTGTGGCTGGCGAAAACACCGAAATATCAATTCATGGAGTAAAGTAGCGATATGGCTAATGTGTTAGCAAACAGTGGCTTCTTTACACATCCGGTAGATACGGAAACATTAGCATTCATTTGGAGTCTTGTTTGTGTCCACCTGACAAATATAAGTCCAGTATTCACTCTCTTTTTAGCTTTTTTTTGCTCTCCACCAACTCGTGAAAGAAATATCTGGATCTTTAGTTGCTATATTCTTCAATTCACCAGGTCGTCACTAACATCAGGTGTTTGGTGTTGGGCAGGGAACATTAAACACTAAAAACAGCTGTTGCTGTGGCCAAAAATAATCTGATGAGAGCCGTGAGACTCAATCAAAGCAATAAAGTTGTGGGCCAGAAAACAAGAACAATGAGCTGAAAGAAGCTAAAACGTTCCGTAGAACTGAGGGGAACTGCAACGTTGGGTGATAATTCTCTTTATGTCTTACTTGCCAACCTCCTGTATTTCCCGCATACCCTCCTGTTTTTCATTGCCTTCTACTGGTTTCCTACTGGGGTCACAATTTTCCCATATTTCTCCCAATTCATGACAAATGTTCACACTTTTATTTCCTTTTCATTATCACAACCTGTTTCTGGCACTGTACAGCGTGTATAAGCCCTACTGTTTCCACCCGGACAACAGTACAGCTACACCTAATGTTGTTTCCTGGCAGAAGAGAGCTGTTCGAGACACTTCACAGTGGTTCAACGCATTTCACGGCGAGCAGTGCCCAAAGTTGGGCTCTGCAAAAAGCCGTCGTACGCCGTTGGAAATAATGGGTTTCAGAGCGCAGTGGTGCCGTTGTCGGGTTGTGTCGACAGATGGAGAGAGTAATGCTCAAGCAGGGGCAAAAAATATATGAATAAAAACTGATGAATATTAGTTCACGCCAGAGATTCAACCAGTTCACGCCAGAGATTCAACCAGTTCATGCCAAGGGGGCGAATTACTCTGTATCTTTTCCAGAGAATTAAAAATAAAATTAAACGTTTTTAAGACAAAAATGCTGTTGCACTGTACTTATTATTTGCTATTTTTGTTCTTTAAAAGTTACCAGAATGCAGGAAACAAAGTTTCTAAAACGTATTAATGAGTGACAACTTTCACATTACAGATTGACCTATTGTTAATATCAAAGTTATAGCACCTTTAATGAAGCACTGAACTTCCTATAGACCAGACCGAGGCTGTAGCAGCATGCAACATCATCCTGGTAAGATTTTATCTTTGTTGTCGTCCCAGAGCATCTTCATAATGAGAGGGAGGGCAGACGTGTGTCTGAGGAGAGACATATTTTGCAGGATTATAACCCTAAAACTGATGTCTTGGTTAACTTCCCAATATAGACAACAAGAGAGGGAGAGAACCCAGAGAGCGCAGTAAAGCTGACGGGGACAATTTTTTGGAGCCTCTCCAAGTCTGCGAGGCTACTTCCCACCAGATGGAGGGAGCCAGCGGAAGAGGTGATCTCCACAGAAGCAGACAAGCATGGCATTGGATAGCAGTCACAGTTTGCCCCACAGTAGGGTGTACTCAACATTTCAGGAGTCTGCTGTAGGTCGGGCGAAACAACCAACCCTCTCATATAGACACAGATACAAAAGGTGTGTGTCGTGCGATCATAAAAGAGTGTCCGTGTATTCAAACAGCATTGTTGATGAGAGGCGGGGAAATTTCAGTGCGTCAAGTCTTTCGGTTTAATTCCCGATCATATCCGGTGAGCTATAGAGCTACAGATTACATTTGTCTAACTGGCAAGCAGGCAGAGGAAGCGATGGGAATAATAATAATTGGAAGTGTTGTCTCTCATAGCTCCGTTCCAGCATGTTACTCTCAAGGAGTTACTCTCAAGGAGTTATGCTCTCAGCAGCGTTAGTTAGATGGTGCGTAATTGACAGAAAGATATGCTGGTGATTGCTGGTAGGAGAGTAATTATGAGACCTCATAGCAACATGAATACTACGTGTTTAATTAGACGCATCATATCGAGTAATGCTGTGTGTGATAAATTACCGTTTGTCCAACCATATCCTCTCAGGAAATGTTGTTAAATCGACTTTCCATTATGCAAAGTAAGAAGTAGGCGCAGCAGGAGGCGCTGGGTAAACCCTGCCTCCAATTAGGAGGGCTCACTTGAAAAAGGAATTGTTTGGATTCTTTCAGAAATGTATTTTTTTTTTTATTGGCACCCAGAATACACCATATTTTTCAATAAACTATACTTTTAAACCTTTGAAAAGAAATATCAAGGTCTCTCCTGGTTACAAGGTTTGGAAACGGAGAGGGGATGATTTAATTTCACACCACCCGGGTTTTTACACTCCTCAGTGTGTACGGTAATAACTTTGCAAAATATGAAAATCACAACCCATAACATTTATTTTAAACCAAGGTTGCAATTGTCATTCAATTTCAGAAGTCAGCCCATCGACTTCATTTTTACTCGGTCTTGTCGCGGTCTCAGACAGAGAGGACTCAAGGCCGGTTGGCAGGGCCAAAGTGCTTGTTATGTTTGCCCTTCCTCCTGTTTTCTTTTTCTCTCTCCTCCTCCCTCGTGTGTCTCTCCAGGTGCCAACTACCTGATTGGATTCCACCTGTGCAGTCTGGTCATGCTGCCCATTGGTTCCTTCAGATGTGGAGTTGGCCAATCAGCATCGCGGGTTTTCAATAAAAAGGGGCTCGCCTGCAGAATTCATTGTCTTTTGTTGTGGCCATGCTCTCTGTCTGCTGAGTTGTGCTGCCTTGTTTGAGTTTACGAAAAGTGTTAAAGATGTTAGAAAAAGGTCTGTGGTGGGAGGTGGAGGACTGTAGGTAAGCCGAGTTACCCCTACACTTTTCACTCACACAGTTATCATCTTTTGTATAAAAAACACTAGGTTACTGGTTGGTGCCACCTTTGTATTCATTTTTAGTTAGTCAGGTGTTCTTTTTGTGTGTTTTGTTTTATGAGATAGCAATTAGTTAGGCCTAGTTTTGTTTTCTTAAGTTCTATTTATTTTGACACAACCACCTTGTCCTATCCGAGACCACGACTGCGGGGATATCACTAAATTGCTTGTACATTGACTGATTTATTTATTACCAACATTATTGTGATTGCTTAGAGAAAACAAAGGAAAACTTCCACACATAAAATTCAGCTCTGCATTGCCTTTTTTATTATTTTATTAAGACATTACTCATGGCATAGTACAGTATATATAGCAATGAAAGAGGTGATTGAAGAGGTGGATCTTCATTTATTTTCTGTGGGTGTTTTATGGGAATGTGGATCTTTCAGATCAATTTGAGACATGCCTACGGTTTGTTCCACATTTTATTGTAAGTGTGTCATGCAGTCTGGGACTCGTCCTGCTTTGGTCTTTGTCTTGTCTCAGTCTCTAATGGCCGCAATTTGAAATCGTATATGTGAAACATTCAATATTTACTACTGGATATCCTCTTGTGTGTGGGGAAACCCGAGGACAGTCGATGATGCAGTCACATGGGAAAGAACGATAGCTAATTGAGAACCAAGCTGACTGAAGCGGAAGGACAACAACCAGTCATGGCGGCCGCGGCTAATGGAAAACGCAGAGCATAAAGTAGTCGTAAGATGGACTCAGAAATGGAGGACCAACTTGTTGATTTGTGGCAACAACACAAGTGTTTATTTAACGTGTCCCCATGACTTCCTGCATTATTTTTCTTTTTTCTTTGCGAGTTTTCAGTACAAACTGGTGCAAAAACTAATATCGCTAATTCTTCCTGCTCGTCGTCCGCCATGTTTGTTTACATTTGATCGTGAGAGATTTTGCAAGATTTCTGGGTTTTTTCAAGTTGTTCATAAATGGAATCGGTTAATGTGTGGTGTGCTGTTTTAGCCAAATTGTTGCTCACCACACACTATAGGAACAAAACTGTTAAATTTAACATAACGTCATTATTTGTGGGGTCTCTCACATTTTCAAAATCTTTTAAAATTTAAAAAATCTTTTAATATGGGCCAACATTTGGGTACAAGAAAGAAAAATACGTATATCCTACTTGTGTGACTATAACCCATGAGTAGTAGTGTCTTTTTCTGACTGGCATCATGTGACCTGCAGTTCAGACTACGGCGGCTGTGACTGTGTGTCCTGGAAGCTTGAGGTTATCTACAGTATCCTCGTGCTGTGCAGTGACAGGAGATCTCTTTACTCTGCAGGTGTCACGTCAGTGATGAATGGGTCATTTTGTGCCGTGTTTTTTTTCCCCCCTCCACATAGTTTGCCTCAGCATGTAAACTTGAATACAGGTGTCTTTGCTCTCTTTATACTGCAGAAGGCTGTCTGAGTGAGTAGGTCCCATGCTGTTTATGCAAAGTAGTCAGAATATGCTTTTTTTGTCCCTTCTCCTGTACGGTCATCCAAACTCTTTTTTATGCTTCATAAACTAAAAGCATTTCATCTCTCTACTTGCATGATTTTAACATTATCCATGTGCGCAGGCATGTACTAGACTCCTCAACATCCCCGCCACTCGGTCATTCCTGCACCGACTGAGTCACTTCAGCAGTGGAGGATTAACCCACTTTGGTTTCTCTGCTGCCTGCTGCATTCACCACTCTCTGCTGGATTTGTCTGATCACCAGTAATGGAAAAAAGAAAAAAGAAAAGCGACCAGCAACAATCAGTTCATCATCTGAATTACCGGTGTCAGACCTCTAATTTCACTTCGGTGTGTAATTCATCATTATGTCATTTCTCATCATTTTTGTTTTCCCCCTGTTGTCTGCATCCTGATAATATCCAGGATATAAGTATCGGTGTCTGACTTATTTTTCTGCACCACGATACAATCTTTTACAGGCACAGCTCTCGTTGCAAAGTAACATTGACCTGTTGCATCCCAGCCTCCCACAGCTGCGTCTTGAGGCACTTTGCTGTCTGCGTGGTGTATTCATCTTATGATCTTCTTTTGCAGTCGACCTGAGAGTTGATCATTTGAACCCTGTCACCCGGCAGGTAGGTTTTTGGGTATTTTTGATCCTTTGAATTTCAAGTTTGTTGTGGTGGCTGTAGCTTCAAGACCTTTGTTGACATTTGCACTTAATAAAACAGTGATTTGGCTAAAGGGCCCTTCAACTGGCAGTTCCATTAGAAGGCTGCTGTGCCCCCGAAGCACCTGCTTTCTCCTTCAGTCTCAGCGGTGCTAGTTGCGAGATTGAGTACTTTAGACAGACTCAGGTAAATATTGAGACAGTAAATGTGTCTGGGAATTTGGCTGTGTGTGTGTGTGTGTGTGTTTTAAAATTGATAGCAGTGGTAGCATGAGGAAATTTTAGTGGAACAGTTGTCTGTGTTTATCAAAAACATAATTATCATCTGTTATGTGAGTATTGCAACAATGAGCTGATTTGCTTTTAGATTCAAACCTCATTATTTCAATGGAGTGAAAGCCCAGGCACTGTGTTAATTCTCGAGCCCCTTCATCACTTCACACTGTGCCGTGTGATGTGAGTCAGTGTGATACAGTGAGAATAAATGATTCACAGTCCAGCAGCCCAATTAAGTTCTTAAACCTTAACCCCAAAATTATCTCATTCAATGTTTGACACAAATACAATTTACACAGCGGAGCCTCAACTGAAGCAATACTGACATAAAATGACGAACATAAACAGTAAAAGATAATATTCATCATGGCACTATTTTAAATTTGCCACAGATCAAAGGAGCTGCACGTTGGGATCTACCCAAAAGGAACATGAAGAAACAATAGTTATGTGCTGCAACCCTGGTTCTGTTGGCACAGCTGGAGCCCTCAAACAGCTTATGGAATTCTTCCAGACCTCTGAGTTGCCTCCCACATCTTGGATTTGTTCAGCGATTCAAATAGGTCTGATGGTGTTGCATCCATTAATGTCTGTTTACGCAGGTTGGAGAAACAGTCAATGTTTGTGGGCCAGATTAAGAATGATCTACCCAGCTTGTCACATACTGCCGCTTTGTCACGCCCCTTGACGTCACCTTAAGTTTAGGCAACAAAACCACAAAAACTACATAGTAAGGCTTAAAACTGCTATGTTCGTAAAGTTAAAATGAAACTGAAAGTTGTGAACACGCGGCCCATTCTCATCCCCAAGCCGTCAAATACCAACGCTTTGTCACAGCCGTCAGCGTTAGATACCGACGCACAAGGCACCCTTCAGCATTGGTATGATATGCACCGAGCTTTCCATTAACTTCAATTTAAACCCATCCACAGCGATATTAAACACTCAGGGAAAGTGTGCCGGGAGTGTGGTGACATAGCTTTAAGAGTGAAAAGACACACACCGGGCGGGTGGATGGGTCCAACAAACACAAAGCTTTCATCCAAGAGACCGATGTTTGTGTACCGTGCGCCACGTTTCAATCAGCTGCTCGTTTATGTCCCCTGTTCACAACGTTCAGTGTCATTTTCACTGTACAAACGTAGTAGTTTTAAGCACAACCCAACTATAGATTGGTTTTATTGCCTGAACCTAAGCAAGTGTTATTGTTTAATACACAACTTTAAGCACACGTTTGCAAACAAACACAAAACGAACAGCTGATTGTAACATGAAAGTGAAACTTTACGCACGGGACACAAACAGCTGTCTCCTGGATGAAAGCCCTGTGTTTGGTGGACCCAGTCACCTCCCCGGTGTTTGTCTTTTTGCTCTTTAAACTACGTCACCACAGTCACTCCCGGCGCATTTTCTCAGAGCGTTTACCGTTGCTGCGGATGGGTTTATATTGTTAGATAATGGAAAGCCCTGTGAATCTCATACAGGCACTAAAGGGTGCCGTGTGCTGCGGTATCAGACGCCGATGGCTGTGACAAAGGGTTGGTATTTGACGTCTTGGGAATGATATCGGGCTGGCATAGCTAACTAGCTTAAAGGACCAGTGTGTAACTTTAAGTGGGATCTATTGGCAGAAATGCAATATAATATTAATAAGTCACCTGAAAATATGAGTCATTGTCTTTTCATCACCTTAAAATGAGCTGTTTATATCCAGATAGGGGGCAGGTTCCCTTCACAGAGTCAGCCATGTTTCTACAGTAGCCCAGAACGGACAAACCAAACTCTTTTCCTGCTTGGGCCGGAGTCAATAACAGTACCTGCTCCCATTGCCACCGCTCTCTCTCTCTCTTGCTTCACAACTCACTTCCCACATACACACACACACTCTACGCACGCTATTCTTGGCTCCAACTGGCTCTAAAAAGGTCACCGTAGTTGTCCTACACGCAGAAGTTGTAATCTGCAACCTCACCGCTAGATACCGTCAGATCCTACACACTCTTCCTTTAAAAACAGCTATGAAAATTCTTAGAATTTCTTATATTGCTCTAAAAAGAAATTACAAGAAATCGGTTCATATGAACATAATATCTGAATCATGAATGAATAAAGTAATAGCCATTCAGTCTGATTATCAGGGATATTATTATCCCTGCATATGATCTCACTCTGCACTAAGTCAACAGCTTCTTAAATGACAAGGTGAGAGGGCTCCACACAAGCTGTTTCACACAGACTTCACCTTCTAATGAGCTTGAGCCAGACGCCTGTACCCGCTGCTATGACACCAACTCAACAGAATTGAACATTTATGCATCAGTCACCATGGCAACCAGCCACCATTCTAGGACCCAACAGCCCCGGGGCGGGAAGGCGATCCGCTGCTCCAGTTAATGCCTGATTGACCTTGTACAGTACAGGAAAGGCATCGCGGTCAGGGAGCAATACAGTACGCCACCTCTCAGCGCTGCGGTGGTAGGAGGAGGGGGTTGTCACGCTAATGAGCCAGTGATGCTAATGAGCATGCTGCTATAGTGGCAGACAGCACTGCTGCTCTTATTGTACACCACTCAAGCCCTCCGGCCAACAACTACTCCAGCTCCGTAGGTTCAAACTACACTCAGCGTGGATGAGGGAACTCCTAAAACAGACAGCCATCCTCTGTAACCAAACATCTACCTCACACAATGAAATGAATTTTGTAGAAAAGTCAGCTCAGTATCCTTAGGGATTATATCAATATTTGATGGATGTCTACTGGTGACATGCCAAACGTAACGTGCCAGTGCAGGATGTAGTGCCCCCTTTATGCAGCGAAGTGGAAAGTAAATGTTTGTTCATTTGTACAGTCATGGGTCTGCGTACTCTGATGCGTTTCACACACTAGAAAACAAAATGCATACTTCATGATAGCAAGCGGAAGTACACTTTTGTTGGGTAATATCTGCATGGACCTTCGCGGACATTGGCAGATGATGAAATGTATGTCACGCAGACCCACCCAGACCTTTGTGGTCGCGCGGATGTGTCAAGCATGAATTGGGCTTAACGGGGAGGAGGTTGGGATGGTGGGTGGGTGTTA
>CAKALG010004037.1:0-12988 GCA_916700815.1 Helicolenus hilgendorfi
CTCCTCCTACCCTTATGCCCCCATTTCAGGCAGGACCCTCATCCTGTCCTCCCCCTCCCTCCCTCCGTCTCCAGTCCCCTGGAACCGAACAGTCACGGCTGTGTGCACCGCTGATTAGCTAGAACCTGAACCCAGTGGCAACACTGGAAAGCTCACTGTTCTTTATTGTGTATCCTTCTTAGCGAAAGGGAGACTCTGACAACTTGGCTTTCCCCGTCCTATTACCTTATCTTGTACTAATGTAAGCCCCACATTAAGGCAACTTTCACTGTTACCGAGATACCTTTTCTTTTATGCAACCATCACCAAGATTCAAACGAGAGAGCAGAGATGAACAGAGCTGAATAATTTAGATACAAGATTCAAACAATGGAGGAACATGTGTTTGATGTGTACAGGCTTGGGGTTGCAATTGTGGGGTGTTATGTGGTGACTTGAGTGTGAGGCGTGTGTGCATGAGGTTATTTGTTGCAGCTTATTCCTTAATCCCACAACATGTGCCTGAAACCTGCAACAGATGCCTCTAAAGGACAGTTCACACACAGAGGAAAACACATTGCACCGCTATCATTGCTATTAATCCCCATTCACTGCTGCAGCCGCTCATGTTGGAACACGAGAGCTATAGGAACTGAGTTTAGAGAACAAACAAATAATTATTTGGCCTCGTCGGTCAGTACGTTTTTAAAAAAGAAAACTGAGGTATGTTTTACAATGTTCGGGACAAATCCTGTCATTTTGATCTGGCTTTCCTGGGATCTTACAGAAGGCCAACTCCACAGGATCCACACAGTGAATTAACAAACAAACTTGCTGATGTGTAAAGACCCGCTGATCTCTGTCTGCTTCTCTGTCTGCTGCTGATACAAGTTTTGGTACTTTAAGTATATTTGATTTATATACTTTTGTACTTTTTCTTGTTCTAATGTTGTGAAGTAGAAATGAAATACAAAATACAACACAACACTGGTACCTAGCAAAACAACTGTTTAACAATTGCTTAGCGTTAAAAATGTAATTAAATACTGTTGAATGTGGTACAACTAGACAATGTAAGACTGTGAAACGGTTTGAATAGTATGAAGCTCTGTTATGTTGCACACATTTCTTCTATTAGTGTAACAACTTGGAGTTTTATAAGCCACTTTGCAACATTTAGAGGACAAGATGTAATGTAATTCAGCTTGTAACGAGTACAAAGTTAATTCTAAGTGATTGCAATATGAATGCTGATCTGATGTGATTCATGTCGGTACATCTACGCAGCTGCCCCAGAGAAGGCGAGGGTTTCCTTGTGGCTCATATGGCAGAAGCATTAAACCTGGCCCATGCATAAAACATTTTAAGTCTGAATTGTGCTCTTAACCTTCACGTCAGTCCCGTTCTACTATGTCCTGTGTCATCTGCTACTGTATGCTGAGTAGAAAAGCCAGCTATAAGTCTTAGAACATAACGTTTTGCAGCTAGGTACTGTAGGAGTGCACGGTAGGTGCAGGGACTTTTTTTTTCATGCAGGAAGCTGAGCGGACACGGTTCAGGGGTTTCGACTTGTAAAAACACTGCTCCCAGCGTATCACATTGAATATAAAACCAGTGAGCATGTGGTGCAAATTTGTGTGTACGCACGCACACCTGTTTGGTTATGAATGTGAACCCAGAGATGCTGGTAGCACAAGCGAGAGTGTGTGTTTGTGTGCAGGAGAATAGGGCTGTGCAATATGATGATATACTATATCGTCAAAACGATATAAAAACATCTATCGTATGTAATCGTTTCTATCGTGATGTAAGCTTGGCCTGTATTTATCCATTATTATCCACTCATTTGTCAAGTATTTAATTCACACAGGAGTAAACAAAAATAGTTATTGTGGTTATTTCATACAGACTATTTATTGAAATAATAGATAACATGCTATATCATGATATATATCATTATCGAGATATGAAATGACCCATATCGGGATTTTGGCCATATCGCCCATCCCTACAGGAAAATATACTCTATGTACGTGTGTGTGTGTGTGTGTGTGCGTGCGCGTGATGCTGACCTAATATGAAGTCATCTGCTTGACGGTGTTTGGCTGGGAACCTACAGGGGCCTGTTAGGGACATCTGGTCTCTCTTGGACGCTGTTACTCTAAATGTCTTTCACATTTTGGATCTCGCTTTCCCCCTGATCTGGCAGAGATGATTTTGGCGTTTGGCATCAGGTCATTTCCGTTTTTTTTTTTTTTTTTGTATCACCTAATTAAATCTGCAAACAACAGCCCTCCTCCCTTCACTATCTGGCATGATGTGATCTACAATTTTTTTATAAGCCTCACATTTCCTCCATCTACTTCCTGTTACTGGTCTCCCAATTAAAACTCATCGTTAGCCCCTAAAGAAACTATACATCACGCTAGATCATCCTGTTCACAGCAGATGTCATTGATCAACAGAGTGGCTGCATCTATCAATAAACTCATTCAATAAGCATCACAGTGTTGCACAGGACACAACACAAAGACTCCCAGAGGCCTGCTTCACGTTGTAATTCACTTGTGGGATGGATATGTATAAATCCACCGGACGTGTAAGTGAAGAAACAGGCCCCCTTGAGATTTGATTTCACGTGCATCAGATTCACTATCTCGGGGGCGAAATTTGATTTGGTATCAATCGGATTGAATTACTCTGGAATCATGACTTTGGAGAACACATTGACGAGCCTATCATGAATTTATGTCTTGTGGGAAGGTGGTGTCTGCAAAGGCAATGTGGACGCTATTTCAGCCATCGGAGTATCAATGATGTGACAAAAAAACAATACATGTGCAGCAGCAGATGGAGGGCTTTTAGAAAGAGAGGAAGACGGGAAGGGAAAGAGAATAACTAGTGGCTTCTGAGTTTGATTATACACATTATACCCCCGTCCTTTGCCAGAGACACATCTGCACAAATCAAAGAAAGCCGTTTATCATTCCAGACCTAAATGCATGCGTGTGGAGGACTATAGGACG
The DNA here is from genome assembly GCA_916700815.1 of Helicolenus hilgendorfi. NCBI lineage: Eukaryota > Metazoa > Chordata > Actinopteri > Perciformes > Sebastidae > Helicolenus > Helicolenus hilgendorfi. Next base: position 3,006 of record CAKALG010004037.1, read on the forward strand.
AGTCAGTCAAAGACTACGACGGAGACAGACCACAAGACAAGAAGCAACTACCACAAAGAGGTGCAGATAATACCTGGAACTCCTTGAACAGTTAAACATTTCTTTTTCCACTTAATCACATTCTTTCCTGGCCGTCTGACTCTGTCCTGTGAGTCACTAACTTCTTTGTCCGTTTACCTCATCTACACCTTCACACTGGATGCCTGAATTAAAACGCTTGGTCAAAATAAAAGCCCCTGTGTGCATGTAGGTGGTCAGATGTTTTCCACGTTGAAATATGCAGCGAAAACTGCTCATGTGTTTTACAAAGCCCATCTTTTAAAAACAGGAAGTCAGAGTTTTCCATCACTCAGTCTGACCTTTAACCTCTCAGACATTCTTAGAAATTTCATAACTGGCAAAGCCACAACTTGAAGTTATTTGAAAAAGAAACCTGAAAACTGATACTTGATGCCGCTGTCTATCATGAATGAATCAGCCTGAGTTACCCAGTCTTTCCATATCGCCAGAGTGTGACTATATAAATCTGTCAAATGTGACTAAACACTTTCATTGGTCGCACTGGTGCGCCTAGCATTTGAATAGCAGGTCTGTCTCTGTGTGTAGGCTATGTGTGAAACCATGCCCTGTACTCCTCCTTCAGCAACATCAAAACCATAAAACATACAAGGAATTCAAAATGAAGAGAACTATCAATCGTCTTTTCGTAAAGAACAATGCTGCGGAACCTGTCACACCTGTCCCCAGCCCTCAACAGACCCGACATCATCAGCGGAGGTAACCTCTCCACCATCTGTCTCCCCGGTCCCCAGTAAGATGCCTAATCCTGATCAGAAGCGCCAGATTTATTTCACAAGTCACATTTAATAACATGAGACAACTTTACCTCTTATTTCTGCTCCAATGATCGCCAAACAGCTGATCTGCTCTGAGTGCATCTCTCTTTCGGTCGCTTGACCACTCGCTCGCTACGCACATTACATTATGCTACTCTTATACCAACGTAATATGTAAACATGTGGATTGCACTTAAAGCACTTCAGCACTTTTACATTGTAGTACGGGAGCATCAAAACTTGGCGTGGCGTGGCATTTTACATGTTGTTTTCTTCATCTACTCTCGTTCGCAATGCAGGGCCGGGTCGTAACGTGAGGAAGCCAATGGCCCCTTGGATTCCCTACTTCCAGCACCCTTCTAACCAATCAACTTCAGCAGAGATGGCCTCATCCGACTCACAAACCCTTTATCTGCAACCTTTATTCCTGTATACATAATGTGTGTGTGGGAATGACAAAAGAAGTAATGCATAAAACGTATTATTGGAGTGCCAAAAGGCAAAGTGAAACATTTTGGGTGCACCTTAATTATGTGGGCTTATTTTATGTCTCTGTTTTATCAGTTCGTTGTTTTTTTGTCACTGTTGATATTTGTCTGTTTACATACATACATTTCTGGGGGTTTTTTAAGGAATATTATTTGACTAAGATAATGATTATTATTAGAATTAGCACTTTCCTTCATTGGCTAATAATTTGAAAAATATTATTATAAATTTAGGGGTGTGCTGGTGCAGCTAAATGAAAAAGGCGCATCAGTGCAACCAATGTAAAAAGTTAGTCTGGAGCCCTAAACTACCTACAAAATTAATATTTCTGTATGTAATCACCCCGATAAAAGTTTTGAGTCATGAGGGGATGTCTAGACCAAGAGGTGAAGGCACCTCCTGAAACTTAAGAATGACACTTGCTCGTAGGCAAATATTTCTCCCCTCATTGATGGAATGGCACCTCAAAGGAGGCACCGTGGAAATTGGGGGTCTCGGGTTTGGAGGGCAGGAGGGATGAAATTGTCCCAAAGTGGATCCAGATGGATATCTCCTCTCTTTTTCTTCAGTCCCCCACTCATCACTCCATCATTTCTCTTCTTTTTTTTTCTCTCTCCTTTGAGTGAACTACAGACCCGGTGATTACTTTAGTTAGGAATGAGCCAAACCAAACACAAGGAGACAGAGTTGTGGTCTACCAAATCCAGAACAGCCTCACAGTTCAAAGCAGAACTGTACGCGAGTTAAAGCCTCCTCAGGGCTTAACCTGTTAATGTTTCGGGGATGTTCTTATCAACAATACACCATTTATTTTTTATTTAGTTTTAAAATGTACATTGTAATAAACAGTATAACAGTAATGATTTACCACCAAAAGGTAGTGAGAGATTAGAGAAAATGACTTTGCTCATGCCAAAAAACAGAGGAAAGAACCTAAAGAGGAGTGGCTGAGCTGTGCGACCTGCGTGAATTAGAGAGCAGTGAGAAAAATATAGCCAAATCATGAGATCAGAAGCTGGCTGGTCGTATGTTTTAACATCCGCCCTGTGGGACACAAGCCTAAACTGATTCTGTGGGCTATTAGCCGGGCCAATAAATCATCACTTAAACTTGTTTTGTACCATCAACCTATGCTGCTCTCAGTACAGTATTATTACGGCCAGCAGCCTCACTTTAGCCACAGAGTTCGTCACAGTAATCTGTTGATTACTATGATCTCCTGTTGGGTCCTGGAGCTGTCCTCCATAAACAGAGGGCTGGAACGTTTCAAGTATTGTTTCTAAAGGTGCTGATGCCAAATCTTTTGTCACGTCATTCAAAAGGAAAGAAAAAGGGGAACACCGGGGGAGGAGTGGCTGAACTGTGTGCCCTGTGTGAATTACAGAGGACAGAATAACTCCATCATAACATCAGGAGAGGTTGTGTGTTTAAACGTCCACCCTGAGGGGGGGGTACAGAGGAGTAATGGAGATGAAGATTAGGATAATGAGACATGATCTGGTTCGGAAAAGATAAGACTTTGGATAAGACTGATAAGCACAGACGTGAATATAAACACATCCCTTATATACCTGCATACTGAAACCTCAACTTTATTAAGCCTGTAGATACACACAAAAAACACGCACACAACTATTTCTACTGTGAGCACTAATCTCTCTCTCTGCGTTTTGGCCATATCAGCGTCTTCCTCATCACTCATCTACTACATCAACCCAGTAGGAAAATTTCCTGTCAGATCCTATCTATACTCTGCAGCTCACATCCTGCACTAACAAGTCTCTTTTTATCCAGAGGACTATTTAAACAAATGTACCACACGCTGGTTTGATAACTTGATACGCATCTGATCTTGCACAGGGTGACAGTAAGTAAGGAACTGTTTCAGGAAAACGTATGTGTCCGTAAACAAATAGCTGGTTTTCTATTAATCATTGGAGTATTATTCTACTTTTTTTTCTTTTAACTAAGTAAATTCCTGATCTAATGACATATAGTATTATGAGAGTATTGTGTGTGATGAAGAGATGCATTAATACTGATACCGGATTGGATATCGGGCCAATATTGACTCAAATAGCCTGATCGGATATCAGTGACAATGGGGCAGATCTATTCGATTCAATTCTATATTTATATACTATTTACATTATATACTGGAATTTCAATTCCTGTTTAAGTTTTGACCAATTTGCTGCTGCATTAAAAACGGTTTAAACTTTAACTTGAATTTCTGTTAATTTTGAAGATTTTTTACCACGTTGCTGATGTTCAATTTATTATTCCAATAAAAAATAACAATTCAGTAAATATATATACATGTATTTATTTTTTACATTTTGTTTTACAAAGTTAAGAAAGCGATGTTGAAGTCAAGCCTGTTGTTGCCTTACACATTAAAGAATGATCTCAGTCACTTCCACACAGTGAGACATACAGCTTATTAATTAAACACTGGTATCGGATCAGTACTCGGTATCGGTATCGGGACTGAAAAAATCAGAATGGTGCATCCCTGGTGTGATGTGCAGTGAAAAATTGTGTTTCCGCTTTGTGTGCGTCTACATGTGTCGGTGCATACTTGTTTGAACGTGTCCAAGGCAGCACAGGCAATAGATCACAGTTTCCATCTAAAAAGCAAAGGGTCAAATGTTTAACTCGTCCCAGCTTCAGAGGACAACAGAGGAGGACCGGGTGGGATCCATGTGTGAGATGAGACAAAGATCTCACACGCACACACACATTCATACATGCACACTTTTAATCTGCTTACTCAATCACTGTTTTAAAATATAGATTCTGACTGCACGATGCGTACACTATAGTACTAATTTCACATTAAAATGCGAGGACAAACTTTTAGAGCAAAACACAACGTGTATTCAGAGACAGTGAAGATGGTATCACCTTAGGGGAAATAATAATTCACCTGACCACATCTACCCTTGATAAATCCGAACAAATCCATCGGGACTTCTGCTATTTGACATGTGAGAGCCAGAAAACCAATCTGCCAGACAACAGACAGTCCTGTCTTCCCCGTACTGACGGTGACCTCAAGTGCTGCTTAAAAAGTGATTTGTTTTCCAACCTGGGCTACATGCTCCCATGATTAACATTAAGTGTCCAAAATGTTATTACTCGCTTTACAATAAAGTGCTAAAAAGCCACAACACCTGACCACAACCGTAACGACATCAAAGCACTGCAGAGGAGACAACAAGAGAGGGGACTGTTAACAGAAGTTCAGCTGCTTTACACAGAAAGCCTCTTCTAGCAAATGCACGTTTTATTGTGAAATAGCAGCAGGAAGTCTTAAGGGAAAGCAATTAGCATAGATTAGTTAGCAAGAAAGTGATCTTAATCTACATTTGGACATGTTTAGCCACTTTGTTTGTAGCTGAATCATTTGTTACAAAAGGGTAAGTGTTAGGTGAAGAGCTGCAGGAGATTACCTCAAACCTGCAACGCTCATATTGAAGGTAAGCAATGCCTTTTCCTGTGCTTGAGATGACGGAGATTTGAAGCATGCTGATAAATGCCACGCAGTTTTATTTCACACAATACTACATCTAACGCTCATTTTTATTTATTCAACTCTGTAAGCTTTTAAGAATTGCCAAGGCCTGTCGAAACCTTTCTAAAACATAAAGATAAATGTTGGAACGTTTCTATAAATCACATTGACACTGTAATTAAGAAAGATAAATAGGTATTTGAGAAGAAAGCCTCAGGCTCCTGGCTGTTTTGATTGTTATCAACTCCATCTCTAAGTTGAGGAAATTGCATATTAGAGAGGCACAACACTGGCAAACTGTCCTCAGGTTCACATGAACAATAGCTTTTACTCCCTTTATAATCTTTGCCCCTGATGTCTCTCTTATTGCTGTTCAATACATTTCTTTAGATGTGTTTACGGCCGGTGGCGACTGTAATCGGATTCAAAGATTTTGTAGATATGATAAAAAAAAAATATTTTCTTACTTTGACCTCACTCCGAATAAATCAATCAGGTTGCATCCGATGGTCCATACTAACGTGCTATTTACTACACTAAAACAATATGTGAGATTCTTTAATATCTCCGAAACCTTAGTGTGAAACCAATAGTACATGAATTGCATACTATTTCCAGTGCCACTACGGCGACATGAATATCCCACAATGCAATGCGGTAGTGATGACAACGCTCATAACAGACATTGACGGACAGCTCGGTAATGTCGATAATGCTTCAGTTTAAATGTACGTATAAGATTTCACTTTGCTACGTGTAATATATTTTTCAAATTAGTTCAGTCCAAGGAGGTTGGTATACGGGTTACCATGGTTACATGTCTCTAACCAGCAAGGAGGTTCTCAGGAAGTGACGGCGTAAATTACTGCTCAGTGCGTCTGAAAAGATACATCCATCCATCCATCCATCCATTATCTATAACCGCTTATCCTATTCAGCATGTCTGTGGACTGTGGGAGGAAGCCGGAGAACCTAGACTGTTGCTCCATTGGGCTATTGTATACATGTACCCATTGACTATATTCTATGTCTGTCTTCTCCTCTTTGCGTTCCGCTCATCAGACAGAAATTTAGTTTGTTTTTGGCAAATTTAATTTGCTATTCCCGGCGTGTAGATTAAGCACCGGCAGTGTGATCTGAATTTCCAGCAGTCAGAATCGTCTCACATCACGGGGTGTCTGAAACTCTTAAGTGTCTCAACTACTCTCTCTCTCTCACACACACACACACACATTATGCACGCACACACACACACAGCGAGAACAGAAAATGAGGGAAACGCTCTGTTTACAGCTGCTATGTGAAACTCAATTACACAGCCAATTGAGAATGTGGCTGTTTCTCAGATTTGTGTGATGTGTTCCTGACCTAAATAAGATCGCTGTTCCTTGTGAAGCCTCGACAACTGCATACACTTACTAGATTGACAAATAAGGAAAACAACACACACACATCTGGATGTCTGCTTCTCTCATTGATATCTGCTGAGTGTTTTCCTGCGTGGCTCCCCGGTGTTGCTGCCCCCGGCCCCCCGCAGATGAGGTGAGGTAAGATTTGGAGTCACAGTATTATGCCATCTGGTTATACATTCACACACGCTCGCTCGTGTGCACCCATACACACACGTACAGATATACTCTTGTCATAACCCACACTGACAAACACCTGGACCTGGTTACTGGACTCGGAGGGAGAGTCGAATACTATGTGCATGCCTGTGTGTGTGTGTGTGTGTGTGTGTATAAGTGGGGTGTATGGGGAATACTGGGTTGTAGGTTATTCAGTGCTGGAGGCTGTGTTGAGGTTTATTTAATTTTTTTCTGCTTTCGGAGCCCTTGAAGAAGGAGGCTCCCCTTCACCAAGTCTCATGAATTAAAGGCAGGTCGTTGCTACTACAATATGTAGAGCCATTCTCCCAAATACAAATCCCAACAGAGAGGTTTTCTACTTTTTTTCTGACGGTAACTGAGTAACATGATTGTAGGACTGCTGTGGATATAGTAGTGGTGCAACGGTTCAAGAAGCCCACGGTTTGGTTTGTATTGCGGTTTTTGGGTCACGGTCTCGGTTTGTTTTGCATATTAGGGAGAAGAAAAATATGGCCAATTATGTGTTTGAACTCCAAAATATATAAATTGATAGATAGATAGATAGATAGATAGATGAATGGATAGATGGATAGATAGATAAACAGACGGATAGACAGACAGACAGATAGATAGATAGATAGATAGTAATGGACGATATTTCTATATTATATGAAGCCAAAATGCTGATTTTATACATGAAATAAAGCAGGCTACTTAATGGTCAAGTAGGCCTGTGTTCAGATAATATCCTCTTCTATGTCTTTGGCACCTCAACAAATAATTAGCAGGCCTGTATTTAATAGTGGTGCAACAGTTTAACAGGCCTACGGTTTGGTTTGTACATCATTGAATGGCGTGGTTTTGCATCCCTATAATATAGTCAGTGTTAATATTTTTACAGAATTCATTCAAAAGCATTCGGCAAAAGTTTTAAAGGACATAATCCAGAAACTGCTGCATCTAAATTGATTGAAAGTCGTAGGAATTAAAGTTGTCTAAATGACAACAGCTAGATCTGTAATATGCCTGCGCTCTTACAACTTTATTTGAGAAAAACATCCAACTTTTATCATGATATTTTTGGCCATTATGTTTAATATCTTCAAAAACTGGTGCAATGAAAATCATCACTGTGAAATTAGTGATCACATTCATTATGCGCATCACTTTAAAGACTCTCTGACTCTCAGTGTTTATTTAGTTTTGAAAATGCGGTTAGGCTACTGCTGCCGTTTTGTCCAAGTATCTTTCTGAAAATATCTTAATATTATCATTACCATTACTACTGATAAATATGGGCAAGAGATTGTGCTTTTCTGGTACTGTAAACACATGTAATCACTTTTACACAAATACAATTAATAGGACTGTCCTTGACCAAAGAAATGCTTAGTCGACGCTTGACAAATCGATTAAATTGAATTAAAATTGGGTTTTTCCAAAAAGAATCACAAAAAAAAGCATTTCTTTAAATCTTATGTTTGCCACAGATGTGCTCAAAGTCATTCAGCATGAAAAAAGCATAACAACCAACTAATCGACTAAAGAAATCTTAGTCGACTAAGACCAAAGCAACCGATAAGTCGACTAATCGAGGGGGCAGTCCTACCAGTTCCCACCAACATTTGTATGTGGGGCCCATGTGGGTATTAAATGGGCTGAAAAATGGGCCCTATATGGGATTGTCCATAGGTTCCATGTTGGCCCAATATCAATTGCCCACATGGATTCCATGCAGGATTACACTGGGTGTTACATGGGCCAGAACTGGGCAACATACCCAAGACCCATATTGGTCCCAGCTTTAAGTTCTATGTGGGTACTACATGGGGACTACATGGGCTGAAATATGGGTTGTAATTGGGTTTGTCCACAGTTTCCATGATGGCCCCATGTCAATTGCCCTGGTGGGTTTCATGCAGGAGTACACTGGGTGTTATATGGGCCCAATCTGGGCAACATACACAAGACCCGTCTCGGCCCCAGGTTTAAGTTCTATGTGGGTCATATAAATTAAACACTACATTAAAACAAATCTTACTGCCACTGTTATATTAACAGTAATAATAGCTCACTTTTAGGACCATTATTCCAAATGCATACAATATAAAATGTCTTTCAATTTGAATATACAGCAGTGTCCTGGGGCTAATGACAAAGGATGTGATCCTAAAATATTGAATGTATTTCAGACAGAGTGATACTCTGCTACTGTCAGAGATAGGCCTACAGGTATAAGAGCTACTAGGAACAACTAGGAACAATACAGGTCAAGCAAACATGATGCTGCACTGAAAGGAATGTAAACACCACTGATTTAAAGCAATGAGCAAACCATTCAAACTCCTACTGTATCATTTAAACAACTCTTAGGTTACACTCAAGTGCTACAACATCTACGCAGTGACCCCATTTTACAATAAATAGGTTAAATAAGTGAACCGCAGCAGCATGTCAACACCTACAGCAGCAAACAAACAGAGCAACGCCTGTCAGTCACTTTACAAGGTGACTGCAGACAGTCGCGGTTGAAAAACAGACACTGGAAACGTAATACCACGCAAAATACTGTTTGTTAGACTCACCCGCCTTCACTACGAGTTTAACGTTAACTACTCACTTCAGGCTGCTTTCGTTGTTGTCTTATTTTGATGGAGAGGAGAAGTTTGAGCTCTCGGTAGATACAGTAGCTACTCCGGTACAGATGCGAGTCGCTCTGCTGCCTCCACGCAGGAGTTGTAGCTTTTTCTCCCTCCTCTCCCTCTCTCCTTACTCCGTACACACACATACACACACACACACACACACACACATACACACACATACACACACACACGCAGACGCAGGAGGTCACACATTGGTCCCACACACGGAAACCTCTCTGCTCTCCTTACTCAGCTGTATGTATGAGAGGTGATTAATGCCACATTGAGGTGCATTTAGCTAAGAGAACAGTGATGATGAGTGAAGTCATGCTCTTACTGGCTTCCACAAGCACTCTCTTCTACTAATAATTAATAAACAACTAAAAAAAGCCCAACTTAAAGGGACTGTTTTTAAGAATCAGAAATGCTTGTTAAAAGCAACACCTGTGGCCATTAAGTCAACGAAAGTCAGAGTCTTGTTGCTCGCCCTTGCCCCTGTGCACGTGCTACCTGAATGCAAGCGTGCATCTGTCAAAACAGTGAGGTGACACAAGTCACCTAAAACCACAATACCACTCTATATTTCACCTGCTTGGCAGTAATGTTAGCTGACCAGACGGAGGTCTCTCCATGAATCACTGCTGATCCTAGTGTTGGCTTTTTTTTTTGAGGAAACAGGGGAGACACCGGCACCCGGTCGGAGATGATAACGTAACTCGTTGCGGAGCCTCGTCACTTCACAAGACACGGAAAACCTCTGTTGGTCTAGAGGAGCTGCAGCATTTATTTCTGTACAAACGTCCACTGTGCATTTACAGTACTAGACATTCTCAGAGCTACGAAGTCTTCTGCAGTGTGTAGTGTGCGCGCATGCACGTGAGGTGGAGCGAGCTGTGAGTAAAGGCAA
>CAKALG010004038.1:0-14179 GCA_916700815.1 Helicolenus hilgendorfi
GGGCGCTGTCGCGGAAGTGTAGTCCCCACCCTCTGGTCAGACCCCCCCTCCCGGGCTAACATTGTTACCTCTGTCCTCTTGTTTGCACTGTTTGTGCTGTTACCACCGCTAGCTGCTAGTTGCCAGCTCAGCCATTGCCATGTTGAGAGCTGTGTAGAGGCTAGTGATGTCACAAGAACTAATACTTCGGTACCAACTCGGTACCAAAATTCTAAAAATGTGACTCGTTTTCTTCGGTACCGAACGATGCCTGTAATGGTCATTTGGTACCGGAGCGGAGGTACTGGAGATGCAATTCTTCCGGATCTAATGGGGGCAGTATACGCTTACAAGTGTTCTCATCTGCTGTGAAATTAAAGGAAGAAGAAGAACGCCGTAACAGCACGGAAAAAAACAACAACACGATACGTGAAAAATGGTAGCTGCTGCAGCGCTACCTACGCCTCAACTCGTTGAGAAAACAAATAGCAAGAGTCGGGTAAGGAAGTACTTTGCGTTCGAGGCGGATTTAAAAGGAGTAATAATAGATTCGCAAAAAAACAGTATGCGGTGCAGTAACGGTGCCGTCAAACTTTTATTTCCAAATGAGGAAATACTTCCAATTTAGCAAACACCTCAAAGACAGACATCCAGACAAAACTGTTTGTTTTAAATACTTGAAGGCTACATGCCACTGTTCTGTTTTGCAATGTTAATAGACGTTTCTCTGTATTTATTACTTAAAGGCTACATGCCTCTGTTTTTTGTAATGTTCAAATGTTTTAATAAAGGAGTGCGTTTTGAATTACATGGGATTTATTATTTTTTTGGTTTTTTTTTTTTTACCATGGTATCGAATTGGTATGGAGAATCGTGTAAATTCACTGGTATTGGTATCGACTGTGAGATTTCTGGTACTGTGACATCCCTAGTAGAGGCAATCCCTCAATCATGCTCTGAATTTCGAATTTAGCACCTTTAAATCGTTCAAAATTTGGGGAAATATGCTTATTTGCTTATTCCAAGACTATCTCTTGGATGGGTGAAGAGAGTTCTCAGAGTTGTCTTGCAACCTTAAAGTGACAACAAGACCGCAGGAAGACACCGTGCCCTGTTTTGAACAGATTAACGCAACAAGATATAACATGATAATTAGTGAGCTTCAGAGGTGCTGGTAGGTGGATTGTGTTAGGGTTATGGCAGAACCAGGTTGGCTGTAGGCTGCAGCTTTTGTATGTACGATATGAGAGCTGTTACTTTAATTGTACAGAACAGCTACAATCCCCATATACCGTATATGAAATAATAAGTCTCGAGCAAATTCTTCTTCAGTTCATTTGTACATTTTTATTACATTTTTTTATTCATAACAGCAAGAATCAAATATAGCAATTCAGGCCCTGTGAAAAAATGTGTCATGAACTTTTTTCTCTTTCCGCACACGTCCATCAAAGTTGGCACAGCACACCACAGGTTATATTAGCTACATTCATGACTTCAATTATGACATGATGTTGTAGTTAATAAAACCCCAGCAAACACTTTCCTACCAGCTTCAGAAGGTACACTCCCCCACCTCTATTTCAGTTCTGGTTTCTTTCGCACACATTTCATTCTGATGAGATTATATTTTATGGCTTTAGACTGCGACAATCAGAGGTTTTCTCTACACAGGTGCTTTTCAGAGGAGGCGGCCGCTATGCGAACATGACACATCTTTTCAGAGGGCCCGGAGCAGTAAAAACAAGCAGAAACAAACTGCAGCAGAAGACAGAATACATCATATTAGCACTACGAGCAGAGAAAACAAACAAGAAACGAAAAAAAAAGTTCAGTTTACATTATATCATAAACGTAAGCATGCGTGCTTGTAGGAGATGAGAGATGACGAAGATGATCAGGACACAAACGACTTAATGACCAAACCACAAAACAGTCTGAAATGATTCTTAAATTCTGCCTGATGTTGAACTACATTCCCGTTTGGTCAGTTTCATCTACTAGAAGCACAGCTTACATAAACATAAAGAACATACTTATAGCTATGGTGTTTGTGTTGCATGTACTCTCCAAGTGGTAAAACTTTAGTGAGTATATTCTCAGGATTTTTTTTTTTTTTAAATAAACCACTATTCTATTTTTGTATTTTTTTTATATATATTTTATTCCATTACATTGATAGAATATTGTATACTGTAAATACATCTTTCTGTGTAACATGTTTTCTTATTCAATATTACTGGTGTGATTTTTTAATTTTTTTAAACGGTATATGTATTTCCTTTAACATGCATTCCTCTCTGAGTAAAGTAAGGACGTGTTGTGATTGGTTGGGCCTGGGAGGGCGTGGCCATGACACACAGACCTGTCCATACAGGCAGGTTAAGCCAAGTTCACACTACACGACTTTCAAAGTCGTCAGATGGTTGTACTGTTCACACTTCACAACTTGCTGTCTTGTTATCGGGAGCCTTTAATCGTCTTTAGTTGTCATGCTTTTCATACTACATGACTGACCGGCGACGGGGGGTCACCAGGGGTGTAAGAAAATATTGAAAATATCGAGTATCGCGATATTACGTTTTGTGATACTTTATCGATTCTCAAAAACACTGTATCAATTTTTAATTAATAGTTAAAATACAAAAATTAACTCAGTCAATACTTTATTTAATTTGCGCCATCTCAATGTATGTTTCCTCTCAAAGTGGTGCTATTATGTTGGATGTTACAGGGACTGTAATAATTGCAAATGCAGATCCCACTGTTCCGATTGTATTAAAAAAGTACTCTTTTTTTACTCAAATTTTATACATATGGCGGTATGTTCTTTATACTTTGACAATTTTCTTTTTAAAATTTGATTAAAAAAACTGCAATATATCATCTTGCTTACAGTATCGCAATATATCACAGTATATTTAATCGTAACCCCTGTATCCAGATACGTATCGTAGATTCTTGCCAATACACAGCCCTACGGGTCATACAAATCTTTCACCAGGAGGAATCGAGGAGGTCTCCAAACTACATTTTTTCACGAAAACACACGAAAGAAATACACGGTAAATGACGTGATACCATGCGCGAGACACATTGCTGATGTTGTTGTTGGCACATGTGTTCACAAAATAGCCTGTACTATTTAATCCTCTAGAATCAACAAGAACTTTGCTCCGTGTTGCAAATGCAACACATACAGTAATTTCCTATTGTCACTGGCTAAAGTCGTGTAGTGTGAACTAGGCATTAGGGGACCAGACAAACCCAGTCAGGCCCTTACGCTGGAGGGAATAGTGGACGCCTCCTCCGGAAGGTTACCTGGCAAACTACAAGCTGCTGACAAAAAAGAAGAGCAACACTTGGCCTTTTCTGAAACGGGTCGGAGAGCGAGAACTCAGTGCCCTTTTTGATGCAAGCAATTTTGTTCAGCCTTTCATAAGATTTTTTTTTTTTGTTATCCTAGCAAAATTCCTTGTCGTTATAGACATTATTTTTTTTATTCAAAATAAGATCTCAATATACATGATTCTCTCTTTTTTGACTATGTACAGAAGTGCAAAAAAGTCAACCTTTATCACCTTTATCGCCTCGAGATTCCCCACCCCACCCTTGTTGTTTGCAGTCGGCAGAGTACGATACGAGCGTGCAGACTCGGTTCCCTACTCGCCACGTTCACCTGACCCCGCCAGCGACGCTCCCGAAAAGTGATCAAATATGCAGCTTGTTTTCCAACATGGCCCAATTTCCAGGGAGAGTAAAAATATTAAAACAATAGTTACTATTTGAAATGGATACAGTAGAAAATAACATCTTTACTCTAAACATCTAAGATTTTTATAATAGTCTTTTTTTTTCTTATATGACTAATTACAAACCTTACAATCGTTAAAATATTACTCGGTTATCGGCGACGGTTGCCACAGTGACAACTTAGCCTCTCTGTTCTATTATTTCATCACTGTTTAGATACTCATATAAAACATCTTTTGTTCAAAGAACACAAAAAAGACTAGAGAAATGAACAATATGCATACAGCTCAACAATATGCATAACGTAGAAAATATCGAGTTCACAATCATAATCATACTAAAATTAACATCACATGGAATTTCAGGAAACTGTGCATGAGGAACACACAAACACACACTTTTTTTTTTTAAACCTCATATTCATTATAAGAAAGATAAATATAATGAGCAAAAACTTAAAATCCGAACAAAATAAAACACTCCTCATCTAAAGAAAAATAACACAAGAACGTTAAGAAAACACTGACAAAAAAGTGACAATTACATAGTGCTCTGTGTGTATGTGTGTGTGTTAATAATATGGCGTGGATTAGGCAACTGGATGGTTCAAAATGGCATGTTGCATTGTGCTGACCCGATGGTACATTCTAAGGCTTTGGATGAGTAATACAATCGTTTATATTCTTGCCACTTTCCCTGTACTATCCACCGATTTAAATATGCCTGAAGAACACCCAGAACACAACGAAAACAAAGAGTTCTAGAGATCTACTCTAAACACCCGATCCTACTTTGGGCTCGCTTGTGCGGCCCACACATTTGAAAAATTTAGTCTACCCACGATATCTAGTAACAGTGACACAAAAAGACTTTGGCTGACTATCTGAAAACAGCTCTCAGGTAGACGTATTAAACAAATATTCTTAAATATGTCAGACTATATATACACTACACTCAATCTACTTTGACAGTCTGCCTTAAAATGTGCATAAAATGAAAAACAAATCAGGTCATACGAATCCGTCACCAGTTGCACCCTCGATTTTGACTTCTGTCTCACAGCAGTTTGGATACCAACTGATCGCCCTGTTGTTTCAAAGCTATTCATCGTAACATCTTCATCATTAGGAGAGTCTTTGGTCTCTCGCACAGGCCAAAACCCCACATACAACTCATGTGATTTTTAGAGTCAATAGACTTCATGATCATGGAGAGATCTGTGTCAGCATAGATCCAGTCATTTCCTGTCTAAACAACAAACTCTGAGAAGAAAATAAAAAAAGTGATTCATTCAGTAGAAGATTTGAGTAAAGCAGACAATCTGGGGAAGTTAAAGGGAAAGTGTGCGTGTTTTAAAGTGGGGTTGTATGAGGTACTTATCCATAGTCAGTATATTACCTAGAGCAGGTGACGGTCAGTGCGCTCCCAGTTTGGAGCAGCAGACAGGAGTCACCGCATGGAAGCAAAGCAATGTAATGCTGTGGACGGGGCTGGCAGCAAGACATATTTTAGCCACCTAAAAGAAAGGCTCACCTAAAAAAATCGATATCAGGTTCAGTGTACGCTATATTTAGAATATTTTTGCCAGTTTACCTTGCCGTCAGACGAAACCGCTGTATACCTCTATGCTCTTGCCAAAGCCACCAGACTCCATTGAAAAACAATGTCATTTTACCTCACAGAACACGGGGGTTGCTGGTCTACCGCTGCCTCGATCGGTTAGTTTGCTTGTGCTATTGTGTGACACATAATACATATGTCACATAATAATACAAACAAACTGACCAATCGGGGCAGCAGTAGACCAGAAACTCCTATGTTCTGCAAGGTAAAATTGCTCTTTTTTTCAATGGAGTCTGGTTGTTTTGGTGAGAACAAAAGTAAAGGCAGTT
Source organism: Helicolenus hilgendorfi (assembly GCA_916700815.1). Classification (NCBI taxonomy): domain Eukaryota; kingdom Metazoa; phylum Chordata; class Actinopteri; order Perciformes; family Sebastidae; genus Helicolenus; species Helicolenus hilgendorfi. Next base: position 5,625 of record CAKALG010004038.1, read on the forward strand.
CCCTGTTGGAAACATAGACTGTATAGCTGTCTCATGGCAAGGTAAACTCGCAATATTCCAAATATAGCGAACACTTAAACAAATATTTGATTTTTTTTAGGTGGGCCTTTCTTTTAGGTGGCTAAAATGTGTTTTTCTGCTGATCCTGTCCGCAGCAGTAACGTTACATTGCTTTACTCTCATGAGGTAACTGCTGTCTGCTTCTCCAAACTAGGGGCGTGCCGACAGTCATCTACTGTACCTCATACAACCCCACTTCAAAACACACAAACTATCCCTTTAATCTAATCAGCAGTGGTGCAATTGGGAATCACAGATAATGACAGGTCACAACATTGGACACTACATGCTGTCCGAGAGAGAAAATAGATGCATTAAAGGGAATTGTTGAGTTTAACGCTTTGTAGAACTGCTTCAAAACCATTCATGAGATGTATGGCACTTTACAGGGATGCCTGCAAGGTTAGAGACATGTGCTTAAGAGATAGAAAGGTAGGCTACAAAGGTTTGAAAGACACCGCACAGACATTCAGTTGCTATTTTGCCTCTGAGTGCACTCATGTGATTTCCCTTATCACCGGTTTAACAAAATAAAATCATAAACAATGCATGCATACGTGATTCAGTCAGATCATTCGTTTCTTTTACCTCAAATGAAATACAAGGTGCACCTTCTGTGTAAACAAATGAACACATTTAGGTCAAAGACCACCAACCAATAAACAAACAAACAACATAAGTCATGATTCTTGGTCAATGGACGTACCAATCAAGTCAATGACAACTGCTCCGCTTGTTTACCTCATGTTAACATTCAAAGTGTGTCCGGTGAATAAAGGTTAAGTTGCCTCCACAGAGCGAAAGGCAGTCTTTAATGCAAATGATGTTCTTTTTCTGTTGTTGTTGTTGTTGTATAATAGTGTGTGCATGAAGTTCACATGAAAACGATCCTAACAAACTGTGCCTCCTATGTTAACATGCAGATTTATCCCAAACCAATATGGATTTGGTTCTCCGTCTTGCTCTTGATGTTACAGGCATGAGGGGTGACCGCTAATCTTGGACTCGACACCAACGAGCTCCAGTTCCATCTGGAAAGAAGTTCACAAAGCACAAAAAACAGATATGAAGTAAGAGGACGAGCAGTAACAAAGCTTAGTTTAGACGTTTCTTACAGTCTTGAAATTGGACCCAATATTTCTCCAAAACCCTGAATTGCGTGTAATGGCAAGGTTTTTTTTTATGTCAAATGCCAAACATTTTTTAAATTATTGCTTTCTACAATGTTTGGTTCCAATGCATAACTCCTGTAATCCACAAATCCATAATTTGTGAGCTTTAGAGGTGCAGGTAGTGCTTTAGGCAGAGCCATGCTGTCCCCCCCTCCCGTCCGTTTTCAGTCTTTATGCTAAGCTAAGCTAACCTGCAGCTAACTGTAGCTTCATATTTAGCATTTGAGAGTGCTATTAATCTTTTCATCTAACAAATCGTATTTTCCCAAAGTGTCAAATGATTCCTTTAAAGGAACAGTGTGTAACATTTCGGAGGATCTATTAGCAGAAATGGAATATAATATTAATGACTTAACTGTTTTCATTAGTGTATAATCACCTGAAACTATGAATCATTGTGTTACCATTAGCTTAGAATGAGCCCTTCATAACTAAATAGGGTGCTGAGTCACGGAGTCCGCCATGTTGCTCTGGGGCGCCATGTTTCTACAGTAGCCCAGAATTGATAAACCAAACACTGGCTCTAGAGAGAGCCTTTTGTGTTTTTACATTACCCAAAGGAGTCTAGGAAAGGAAGGGGTGAGCGGAGGGGTACTCAGATGGTTGCAATCTGCAACCACACCACTAGATGCCATCAAATCCCACACACTGTCCCTTTAAGTTTTACACAAATTGAATAGAGATTTTGCTATAAATAAATAATAACAAAACAACGATGGTAACAGCCTTGACGAAAAACTTTGTCAGTGGCAAAAGAAATGTAGTTGTGGCATATCTCTCACATAACAATTATGTAACTGTTTGGAAACAAAGTGGCAGACAGTACTGGTCCCAATGCAGTGTGTGTGATGTCAGAAAGAGTGCAGTACATACTGTTCTGATTGAGACTCCTACATCTGGGTCACATACTTGTGACTCGTCAGATGGTCTGCAGATATCATTGGAATCTGATTGAGAAGGCGAAACAGAGGGGGTGAAAGAAATATACAGAAGGAGGGAGACGGAGACACCAGTTGAAATGAGGACAAACAGCACTTCAACTTAAGTTGATAATAAAAGATAAGCATTGTAACTATCTAAATAATCACAGTATCAGATGCTCTGAAAAGCTAGCAAAGATCAGAGATGAGCCGTGTGCAACATTCATGCGATTTGCAGTAAGAGGCACATGGGAAACATCAGATATAAAAAGATACGGAGAAGTCAGAGCTGATACCAGAAGTGAAAAAGAGAGAGGAGGCAGGAGAGGAGCAAACCTGATTGGCTGTTGCGGTTGCAAAGGGAACACTTGTGGCAGATGTGGTGGCTGCAGACACAACGGCTGGATTAGCACCGTGCATCATGGGTACTTGGAGGGAAAGATCACACAGGTAGTTGATTTCAATTTTTGTTAATGTTAATACTTCATGTGTATGTCTGGCTATAGGATGCTGATAAACATGAGGTAATCGGTTGATAGTTTTAAATAACTTTAAATCATATCTACGTATTCCCTAATAGGAAAATTACAGTTAATTATGACTACAATGTAAAAATTAAACAACAACTGCATCTACCACTACTTCCACTACCAATAATAACTCTTCATGTTTATACGGCATGTATAACCAGAAGGTATAATGAGGTTAGAAGCTTGGGATGGAAGTATAATGAAGCAAGGGTCGGGGGGGATTTTGAACTGCAACAAGCATTAGGTGACAGACAGACGTGTGGCAGAGCAAAAAGGGGTTCATTCCGCACCACAAAGATGTATCAGAGAGCATAATAAAACACACAACTTCCAATTTAAATGACACAATCAAAATGTACAATTCATGTTTTATCAGCCACACTGTTGGCTGCATTGGAAAGAGATTACATAATGCCATTTTAGGCTACTGTCATAGTGAAAATGTGAGACTGTGCTCACACATTATGTGGTGAGTTGAATGACACGTGAGTGACTGCAATGGGCTCAAAGATAATCAATAAGGAAAGCTGGCACCTACCAACACTTGTTGCAGGTGTCATGCAAAATATCGAGCCTGCCCATCATGCATTGCAACGGGGAGTGGAGTGAATAGGGGGGAGAAGAAATCAAGAAAACCCATTACAAGTGTTATACAGTCAGACACATTGGATTTAACATGAATGTGAACAAACTGTGAATGTGTTATACAGCTGATTGGTTATTAATAATTACACAGAAGAATCATTCCTTTGCACACATCACAGTTGCTGCAACTGCACATACTGCACAGCATAGGAAGCATATGCATGAGATATATAAAGGTCTGGCTCTCAACGCTCACTGCTCCATTAACTGGAAGGGGAAATTAAACACTTCCACAGGTCCCATTTTCCTGTTGGCAGCGTTAACAGCTGTTTGCTCAGTGGTGGTTTTGAATGACCTGCTTTCAGAGTCCTTAAAGTTTGTTGCAGTGACCTGACTGTCTAATAGTGTGGTGGGACATATGAGACTGATGACGTGAAACAGATTAGTATGGGACACAGTGTTAGATGACTATGCAATGACCAGAGCGAAGCTGTGTGTGCAAACTATATATGCACACATACTGTACATTAAGGGTGTAATTTAAAGGATATAATTTAAGACATTAATAATACTGACATTAACAGGATATGGTATCTGTGTTTTTTCTCAAACATGTACTTCAAATAGTGGGCAACCTCCAGGTCTGAAAAGTGAAGCCAATGCGGAAGTGCCTTAAATCTACATTCTTTCTAATAGCCAGCAGGGGGCGACTCCTCTGGTTGCAAAAAGAAGTCAGATTGTAGAGAAGTCTATGAGAAAATGACCCTACTTCTCACTTGATTTATTACCTCAGTAAACATTGTAAGCATGAGTTTATGGTCTCAATCGCTAGTTTCAAATCTTTTTCATTACAGCATGATGTTTATTTAGTAAATTATGGTCCCATTTAGAGTCAAATAGACCATAAAGCAGGGTATGCTTAGGGCGTGGCTTCCTTGTGATTGACGTGTCCGGTCTGGGTGTTGTCTGTTTAACCCTTTCACAGTGTGTTTTCAGTTCATGAAAGTTAATTGCAACATTTTGGTCGCCTAAAAATGTCCTATTCAGCGCTCGGGTGTAGCTCCTCTCTCTTGTGTCACTTCTGGTTGCAAAAAAACAAGATGGCGATGGCCAAAATGCCAAACTCGAGGGGGTGAGTTGCGTCACAGTGTCCACTTCTTATATACATGTACATGACTTTAAATGAGCCAAACGATATTGGTCACCTTCATCCACTCCCACTGACTGTTGCGATGCTATTTGACATTCACATTGTCCATAATACTGAAACGAAGCGGAGGAGTCGATAGACAGATAGACAAAACACGTTTCTTAGTTTGGTTTCTTAGCCTTCTTACTTTTTGTCATTGTAAAGAGAATGAGACCGAGAGAGCTACAAGCCACAAACAGCTGTTTCTACTTGCCTACCCCTGCAGAGAATTGTTCATAGGTTCAAAAAATATTTAACGCTTTGCTCGTGCTGTGTTCTTATGCGAGTGCTCTGATTAATGTATTCTTTGATATTGAAACAGTAGCCTTATGTTATTGTTGTTATTTAGCATTTCTGAGTCTATCGCATGGTTAAATCACTGAATTTTACTTTATGAAAAAAATTGCCTTCTCGTAATTTTTAACAGCTGCCTCAGTCATTTCATCCTGGCGCCTGGCCTGGGTGTCTAAAAAGTGTTCTTTAATACTAATAATACTAAGTTACTAATTAATATAGGCTCATGTCTGTTTCAATGCATATGCCCCCTTTATTCAGATGCGCTCCGTAGTCCATGCAACCATTATTGTAGCAGAGAGGAAAACCAATTTTAACACAATTTGAACTTGCTAATTTTATATACTAAACACATATACATGCAGCAAATAACATAATAATAACATAATGTATTTAACAAAACAAACAACCCTGACACAACACACCAATGTTTTACACACACGTGCAAGTCCATGCAAGTCTTTCCACCTTGTCGAACAACAATGAAATCACACAATCATTCAGTCATTCACTGCTGATGCCAAAACACAATCTGATTTGAGAAACCACATGTAAATTTGACAGCAAATAGCAATGGCCACAAACATGGTGTTTGAAGAAAGAAAGGCTCAACAGGCCTTACCTGATGGTATGAAGGCAGCCTGCTGCTGAAACTGCATGTTGGCCAGGGCCTGTTGGTACTGGAACATGCCAGCATTGAACATATTGGTGGCACCGTTGGCTTTTTCAAGTGCAGGTCTCTTTGGTAAAGGAGGCAAGACGGGAGGGAGCCCCTGAAGAGGGGACAGCACCAAAATAAAGGGATGGGAGTGAGGGAAACCAAAGGATGGTAGCAGTGACATTCAGAACAGAGAGAAGAAAGAGTTTCATTAGAAGATAAAGTTGCTCTTCCAAAACAGCTACTACAAACACTGGCAAGCAAGCAGTGGACTGCACTACCTCTGTCAGAGCAAGACAGGGCAGTGGTGCTAGCTGACAAACTGTGATGTCTAGCTTGCTAATGATAATAAAAAACTGTCCTCAGCTCAAAAACCTGATATGATTTGCAATAAAACAGTACATAAAGGTAACTAGATCTTTCTGTAACGATAACTATAATGATATGATTGTATTGATTGTTGGACCAGCAACAATAGGAATGATGTAGTTAGGGAAAGCTGCACTGCCAGCTCCATGATAATAGTACACTATAAGCCGTGTTAAGACACCTCTTCAACAGTTACACATGCAATATGGGAAGTGACAGAATCATGCAAAGACTACCATACCTTATTAGAAACGTTTTACATTGTCATGCCACCAATTATTTCTTTTTGAGATGCACTTAAGGTGATGAACTGACCATTGGCAGTAAAAAATGATTCTATTTAAGGCCTTTTTTGGTCCCTGATGTTTTAAATCAAGATTCAAATTGGGCATTTTATTAAAAAAAATTGAATGTATGCTACAAAACGAATGGCTGCAATCAGTTCATCACCCCTCAGTGTTTCCTCATTACATATCTACATAGTTATATCTACTACATCACAGCTACATGCCAAGCTAAAAGGTGAAAGGTTATAGTACCAGGTCAAAAGTTGCGTCGAGGGGTCGCTTCAGCGATTTGACAGCCGACTGAGTCTTAATTAGCAGGCAGCGAGCACATGACGGCAATGGGCCAATGGGGTTCAAGCGCATTAACATAAACCAGCAAGCCAAGGTGCATCATGGGGGCAGCAGTGCAGTGTGGGTTGGTGAGAAAAAAACAAAAAACAAAAAACAAACAAAGAAATGAAATCAAATCATTGGAATGCAATATACAACAATAACAAGACTAGGACATGCACATTAATGGCTGTAGGGTTACTGAAAAGAGTTATGGCTGTAGGTTATTGTCTGAAGAAAATTCATGAACTATAGCGTTGAGTGTAATGGTGGTCTGCTCCAGCCAATTAACCTTGGTTTATTGTACAGATATACACTATGAATATGTATCATGTAATATAATCTTGGCTCACAAAAAAAACCCTGCTTCAGATACTGGCTCTACAGTCTGTGGGCAGCTGTTGCCCTTAAACTAAACCACTATAATGGTAGGTTAACTTGATCCTGACCCCTGGTCCCAGACCAGTTTTGAACCTTTTCAACTCTCAAAAACTGGCTGCAACTGCCATTACCATCATCTGAACAGAATGAAGCACTGTTTTTACCAAAGTTCTGCCTCGGTACCCCCTTAATCTCATTATACAATGGCCATAAATCCAAATTATGAATAACCTTTGTTAGATATAATCTACAGTTAACCAGGTAAAAGGTAAAAGCACTGGAGTGTGTGCTTTTAACACTTTTTTCTTTCTATTTTTATTGATTCAAGAATATATATATTTTTTAAATCTATTAATCACTTATAAGATATATTTTAACCAACTTAGCCAAAGTCTTGATTTGCTACCAAGGGTGATGGTGCATTTACCTTTATGGCTCCTAAACTGTGGACATATACTACCACAATCCACACCTTTCATCAACTAAAAACACGCCTTTTTACATTGTATGACTGTATAACTTGTATTTGATAACTCTATTTTATTCTATTTACTCTATCTCACTTTTCACTGTACACGTTTATTGCTGTTTCTCATATCCTTTGTTTAAACACATTGTGACTATATCTTAAAAATGGTTAAAAGAGGCAGGTAACCAATCGGTACAGCATTTAAACACAAGCCTGATCATGTTAGCTTTTATTTTGATTTAGACCATGCACTTTAGTGTGTGCTTTTAAATACACTAGAAAAAAAACATATTTACATTTATTCCCTTATTTACTGTATGTTACTATTATGTATGTTCTTAAAATTAGAATGTAAAATTAAGATAATATAGTCCAAGTCTGTGGCCACATTGTAAAATGTGCATTATCACAACATCATCATTTCAAATGCCATACAAGCTAAATTAATGAATTAATCTGCTAATGAGATTTAACATTTTTAAAGGAAGAGAGGCTAAAAAGGGCAAATATAACTGACACTATTGGTCAAATGTGGAGGCGAAGGTGTGATCATGTTATGCCTAATTTGGCTTTAACGTGAAAGGTTAACTGATATCAAGCTTACCCTCCTTTCTGGAATACCTACTGCAAATATACAATAGCTCATTGTGTCCCTTTATAGAAAGCTATCACTGCATTGCAGAAACGAGGTTGGAAATAACAGCAGTCTCCACAGTTGTCTTTTCAGCAAAAATGACTGCGAACAACAGCAAAATATACAACTACCAAAGCAGCAAAACAAGGAGGAGCAGGAGGAGGAGGAGGAGCAGCAGGAGGCCCGGTCACGTACTAGCACGATCACTACAGCCTGCTGCTAATAAAGCACACATGGACTCTGTGTCTTCTTAGTGCGTATTGGGTCAGAGCTGAAGACAGCAGGAACAGAGGAGACTGGGATGTGTGCTGGGAGGTTGAGTAAAAGCACAGGGTAGAAGGTGTTGACTCAAACTACTACATCCTTGACTCAAGGCCCAAATAAGAGTGTTTGTAGTATACACATGTGCTCATGTGAATGAGCCCACATCAACATTAGAACAGCTTAATGATTTGTTTTAGGTCATCACATGAGAAATTAAGTCTGGCTTGGTATTTAGATAAACTACATTTCCTTTGTTTTAATAATTCCTCTGGCTGCACAGGAAGCTACGATACAGTAAATACTCTTTAGCTTGAGTCCTTATTGGTGTTGCGATCTGTGGACAGATACCTACCATGGCTGCAGCAGCCGCAGCCTGGTTGACTTGGTGTTGGGCGGCCTTGATCTTGGCCTGC
>CAKALG010004039.1:0-23994 GCA_916700815.1 Helicolenus hilgendorfi
GGTGTCTCCTCTGCTCTCTCCGGGTGCGGGCGGAGAGAGCAGAGGAGACAATGCTGCAGAGCCTCGCTGCATCAGCCTGTGCTGAGGCAGGAAAAGCCAACACTAAGATCAGATCTAAATCATGTTCATGGAGAGACCTTCGTCTGGCTAACATTACTGCCAAGCAGCTGAAATATAGAGTGATATTGTGCTTTTAGCTGACGTGTGTCGCCTCACTGTTTTGAGCGATGCTCGTTCAGGTATATTTAGAGCGAGCAAGCGCGAGCCCGACGCTGACTTTCGTTGATTTCACAGCCACAGGTGTCGCTGTTAAGAAGCATTTCTGAAAGTTACAAATAGTCCCTTTAACCAAAGCCTTACTTTACCCTAATTCTCAAATCCAGAGCAAGTCTTCCAACAAAAATTGGGGAAAAATTCCAAGAACACAAACATCATGTTGGAACCATTTTCAAAATCTTTCTTTTTGTAAATCTCATTTGCTGATGCAGAGCACATAAACCTAATGCACATTCAAAGGCATCACCCAGATGTGCCAAAACAACCTGTATTTTGTATTTTCGATTATTCAATAGCATGCTTTTCATAGCATAATGTGACCTATTTCCTTTTAGGAAACTGTTTGTTTGGTGTTCGTATTGTGTAATGCATAAGTGTTTGAAATGTTTCTTATTTTCATTATGAAAATAGATTATAAAGTTGCCTGTGGGAAAAATGCTATCTCAGACCACAGCAAGAGGATGCTGTCTGTCTTTGACACTTGCACCACTGTCTGTTCAAAATAAATAAAAATGAAAGCATTAGAGCTGCACAATTAATAAAAATTGTTTCGAAATCGCATAATGGCCTACCGGTGAAACGTGTGTCAAATTACCATTTTAAATTAAATATTATCATGCTGCAGAGATGTCCTGGCCTTCACATCATATCCGTGACTTCTGTGTACTGTTATACCCCTGATTGTAATGCATTGGACTGCAATATATCGAAAAGTGTTTATATTTTTTCCCCATATCCATTTGCATATTATCAGCCCCCCACCAGGGCACTCAACATCCTACCTGTTGAAAACTGGAGCCAATTTCAAAGATTTTTTAAGGCTATAATTGAGAATAAACAGATTTCTGATTGCCTTTAAAAATAGCACCACATACACAAGTACAAATGTTTTGTGTCAGCAGTGCTCGAGGTCTGCCTCGGTAGTCAAGGCAGAACTGGAGTGGCACTTAACCAAGCATCTCAGAGGCCGGCACATACTCACCCATCAGGGTAGACAAATACTGCGTTCAGGAGACCGACGGGTTCAAGTGGGTTAAGTATGTGGGATACTGTGGAAATGTTGCTACAATGCCGCTGGCCCCGGCTAATGGCGTTAAATGGCACAGCTCTAGCATTCTGCAAATGGTTGGCGCCGGAGCCTTGGAGTATTGTGGAGGAGGAGGTGACACTTACAGTAAGTGGCGGTTTGAGAGACGTTTGTTCTTGAATGTGACTTTGAGGACGGCTGTGTTTTGTTTCACTGAGGAGGAGGTTTAAAGAGAGAATAGATGATGAGAGGTAAAGGGTGGACTCTCAAACTCTCTCATGGGCTTAAGCAAACGCACAAATGCAAGCACACCAACACACACTGAATATACAAAACGTCCAATGACACCAGCCATATAGTAACAATATATAAGATAACGTCACCCCAAAAAGAGACAAAAAACCCACAAAGCTTCATGGTGACGCAGGGCCTTGGTGAGCTGACATTTACCCTGCATCCCTAACACACACATAAGGTGACATATGCATGACAATGGCCCAACCATAGACACTGACAGGAGAGGGACAGCAGAGAGGAGGTGCAAGGCCATATCCTGAAGCAACTGTCTTTAATGGATGGCATTAAATGTGTGTATGTGTGTGTGCATGCATGAATCATAAAACATAAAAGAACTTTTGAGTGACATATAAGGAAGGCTGTGCTACTGTAGATAGTGAGTTGGGTGGACTTCAAGCGGCAGACAGAAAAAGTGAGATAGATACTCTAGTGATGTTCAGATCAAGACACTGGCAGAGAAGAAAGATAAGCAGGCCGTCGGTTTCATTGGCAGATTGATTGACAAACAGACAGGCGGACAAAGACTAACAGATATATACAGTGGAGCCTGTATGAATAAACTCATGGAAAGTCATACAAGTCAGTAGAAGATGGGCGGAAGTGACAGAACTGATCCGAGCCAAGACAGTATTTGCCTGCTGCTGTGATTCATGGACTGTAACTTTGCTTACATGACTTCATGATATACAGAAAATACCAGAAGACTATGAGGAAACAAGTTTAGGGAGACAGATTGTGTTCGATAGGCATCAAGCTTCATGTGCAGAAAGAGACAAAAGAGAAACTATATTCAAGAAAAGCATGAACCATAAAAGGTATCAACTTCACGATTCATTCTGGGGAGAAAAATACAGCATCCTCCCTTTAATCACAGGGAAGAATGCATCTGCTTTAGCAAATCCTTAAAAGCACAAACAGATAACAAAAGAACAGAGCTTTTAAGCTGTCGCAAGGTTTTCAGCAGGCTAGAAGCTTTGCTGTCTATTGAGCGGTCATGTTATCGTCCCACAAAGCCGAAAAATTACTGCATCCAATTACATTGTATGTCTTTTCTAACTCGCTAGCTATTTTATCTGCCCATGAACAGACAATTTATTTTGCTTGTTAGTTTAAAAAAAAAAAAAAACTGCCCTCTTTTCCAGAGTGCATCTCAAAATATGTTGGTGCGCTATTGTTGTCCTTCAGTGCAGCAGATAAGTGGTTCTTTAGAAAACTACAAAATTACGGAGGGCATGTGTGTTGGCCCAGCGTCAACGTAATGGAATTCAAAAAGTTTGGTTCCTAAATGAGATCTCCAACATTTAAAAAGTATGACATTATTTTTAGACATTTGGTTGTTAAAGGGGAACTATTATGCTAAATTTTCAGGTGCATACTTCTATTTGGGGTTTCTACTAGAACATGTTTACATGCTTTAATGTTCAAAAAACGCTTTACTTTAATAAAAAAAAATGAATAATGCCTTACAATGACTGATGTATTTTACTTCAGGACATCTCTGAACATTTTTACTGTATCAATTTAGATATTTTCCAAAGTAAAAGTCCCTAGAAGTGTATGATTGAACTTTTCCCATGATGTAGTGTCACAAATGGAGGAAGGAAAGGGGAAAAGCACAAAAGTACAATATGTCCCCTTTAATTTTTTTAATTTTCTGATGACACTGATCAATTTTTCATTTAACATTTTCCAAAAACGTGTAATTTTGCTACGTAAACTTTCATCTTGTCACTCGGAGTACATGATGAGCTCTGTCAGGTGGATGTAATTACCTTCTTGACAAACAAATCTGCTGTTCCACTTTTTGGAACAAGCACACCGGCACCTCCTTCAGAGAGAGAGGCAAAACCTCCATTATTAACAGTCTCACCCTTAACAAAATGTTTCCCTCAGGGTCTATAGAATATTATATTTCATAATGAAATATGATCCAGTGCATTGTCTCATTACTAAATCTGCAGTGCATATATTGCTCCCTGGTGACCCTTAACTACCTGCAGCCATACTGAAACTTTTCCTCGTAAAACTCTCGTCCAAGTGCTCTGCTCTACCAAGCTGCTGGCTCTGTCAGATCCATTTATAGAAAGGCAGACTGGACAGCCGCCTGCGTGTCCAGAGGGGTCTTGGGACTGCCCACTCATTTCTTTTCATTAAGGCTGAATGATCAGAAGCCTCCGGTGGCAGCTCTACTGGTCCCCCCTCTCTATTTGACCCAATCTCAGTCATTTGGGTATCATCCCAAGGTGCTATTTGAGTATTCACATTTTAATCCAGCAATATTTCCAGAAAAACGAAGAATATCGTAAGCTCTAAAACGGTGTCTGTTTTATTTAAAACAATTTTCAACTGTATGGTATATCATACAGTAATACATTGAAAGGTTTACATATGTTTTACCGGTATGCCACTCAGTTTTCAAGAGGAAGACTACAATAACTGACAAAATCAGGGGTTTTAAAAGTCTGACTCTTCAGACAAAGTCAGGACAACTGCTCCCAACTGATGGCTACAACTGATTTGGTTAGTCTATATTTGTTTACTTTTTGGCAAATTGACACCATTAAAAGTATGCCAAATTGACTATTAGCAGTTTCTAATTGCAGTGTACCGATGGTTATACAGGCAACTATCACTTTGATACTGAACATGATGATTCTCTGGCAAGTTCCAGAGTTATAATTAACACATCTTGGTTGAGTCATGGACTATTATTTGCAATGGACATCTGCGATAATAGCCTCAGAAAGTGCAAGTCTCTCTGAAACTAAAAATATGTGCATCGTTTCTGTTTTTGACTCTGAGAAGGAGTGCGATTTTTTACGCAAATTGCGGTATTTGGGAATTAAAGGGATAGTTAAGGGGACACCTACATGTAACAGAAAGGCCCATATAAAAAAATCCATATCAGTTTAAGTGCCGGTTTACCTTGCCATGAGACAGCCCTTTCTGACAGGAAACCGAAGTTGTATCGATCTATGCTCTCGCCAAAGCCACCAGACTCAATTTAAAAAAACATTTTACCTTGCAGAACACGCGGGTTGCCCCCTATTGCTGCCTCAATCCGTTAGTTTGTTTGTGCTATTGTGTGACTTTGGTGAATCCAAACTAACAAAAAGTCACAAAATAACACAAACTAACCGATAGAGGCAGCGGTAGACCAGCAACTCCCGTGTTCTGCGGGGTAAAATTACAGTTTTTTTTAAATGGAGTCTGGTTGCTTTGGCGAGAGCATAGCTTGATACAATGGCTTCAGTTCCCCGTCAGAAACATAAACTGTTCACAGTAGCTGTCTCATGGCAAGGTTAAAGCTGCGAAAATATTATAAATGTAGCGTACACTTAAACTGATACAGATTTTTTGTTAGGTGGGCCTTTCTCTAAGGTGGCTAAAATACATTTTGCTGCCGGCCCCATCCACAGCAGTACATTACTTTGGTTCTACGTGGTAACTCCTGTCTGCTTCTCCAAACCGGGGGCACATTCACGGTCATCTGCTATAGGTAATACACTGACTATGGAGAAGTACCTCATACAACCCCACTTCAAAACACCCAATCTATCCCTTTAAAAGGTTTTTAAGTACCATAATTGCTTAAATGAGCTGTGTGTCACAGCCACTGCTGCTGTAACTGCTGACCGTGCAGATAAGTGGGCCAAAGTACTATAACTATCTTCCCATTGTTTTCAGAACACCGACATGCATCTGTTCCTTTCACCTCACACGGTATCTTTCCCTCACATCTCTCTCCCCCTCCCCTTCAACTCACAGATTGAAAACCTCTGGACCAGATCAACACTCTTTTATCGCCATCTCCTATCGGTTTCTTCGTTTCCGGCTGCTTTCACTGACCCCATCTGCCTACTCTCGCTGACCCTGTCATATTCCTGCCGCTGGCGTTAAAGATGCTCTAAATGTATAATATGGAAATAACTATAGCAAGAGGTCTGACAGACCCACTGAGAGAGAGGTTTCAGCTTTGGCCCCCTAAAAAGGGCTTTTATTAGAAATGTGTGTGTTCACAAAGACAGCAGTGGGTCTGAGACCGAGCAGTGTGACTGTGCGAGCAAATGAAAACGGGAGGGATGGCACCTGACATGTTAGTCAAACCTACCTAAGCCTTAAAAGAGCTCCATGGCTAGCAGTGCAGCTCAGAGCTAATGTACTGGCTAATGTGACAAAGTGTGCAGTGAAGGGCAGTGAAGGAGGCTTTAATATAGGAAGAAGAGGGACAAATGGAGGATGGGAACTGGCGGAGAAGAGATGGATCAAGAGTGACAGCAGCATGAAAGATCCAAGGACGAGCAGATAATAGGTGGATAAAAAGAGAAATAAAGGGTATAATATAGGACGTATATTGGATGTAGATAGTTTAAATGGACACTTAAATGTGAGGTCTTCTACATTTACACATTTATATCTTAAATCTAGGAACAATTTATATGCCTTTTTAGGTTTGAGCTTGGGATAGAGCGCTCCTCAGAAGTCTTAAAGGTCAACCTGAAAATCCAACCATCTTCAGACGGGTACCGCAGGTCACTCTTGAAGAGCAAGATTTAATCTGTTAGATTATCCCAATAAAGAAAGGTTAGACAGAGAAGATGTCAGCGATAAAATGTTTTGGGTCGAGATTGTTCTTTTCAAAGTGAGTCGGCAACCATGCGGAATTTTAAAAAGGTGGCAAATGTAGAATTTTTGGACTTTCAGGTGGACAAACTCTGGGATTTTTTTTAACATGTGAATACAGTTCAGAGTCATTCGACAATTTGGTTTGCAATGCCACAAACAGAGATCTAAAGGCCAAGACACACCAAGCCGACATCAAAGAACTAGCAGTGATGAAGGCCGACTGTTGCCTCACCTCACATCGCCTGTGTCTTGGCCAAAAAGCTGCACTCGAACACACCACAAATACTACAGCCGACGGCCAAATACCACGTACGTTCTGCGTCTGCGTGAGATGAAATAACTCTCCCTACCAGCAAGTCGCAGTAGTCTGTTTTCAGCATTCAAAAAGGGAAACCGGAAGACCGAGGACGACGGTTCTAGAAGCTGTTGTTATGATATGTACATGACTTTACTCGTTTGCTGGCTTTCTTCATTTCCGTTTCTTTTCTCGTGCACTGATTCGCTTACGCTGAACAGCCAATCACAGCAATTTCTCTCACCGACGGGCTCTGCCGTTGATTCAACATGCTGAATTGGCCCAAAAACCTCTGCGACAAGGGCAGACTAGAGCCGACAGTGCAGGACACACCGCAAAAACAAGGGCGACGGACGCTCATTGATGGCCCGAAATTGGCCGATGGTGTGTCAGCGCCTTAAAACAATAAGTCTACCATAGAGCACAGTAATGTTTGGCCTCACTGTCTGAAAAGGACTAGACCTCATTCATCAACGTCAGTCAAATCCACTTTCTTCCGCCAGAGTAGAAGTTAAGGATTTTTTCATTGCTATTCAGAGGACAGTGTAAGGGTCTAAACCTGCTCTGGTTTTCAGGCCACAACACTTTCACTCACAGAGGGATGGGTGTTCGATACAGACTCAAGCTTTCTTTTCATTCATTTGCCCTTTTACTCTCTCTTTCTGTCTCTTCTGTGTTTTCTTTCTCTGACTCTCATTCACACTCACTCTGCCGTATGCCTGATTGAATCTGTATTAAACAAGTGGCTAAAAAAAAAAGAGAAAAACAGCTCGCCTTTACTCTGCACTTTACTCTTGACACTCACAATCTGACTTTATACATCACATGCTCACAACAAAAAAACTGAAGCACGCACAAACACACATACACAGCCTGTTTTCCCCAAAGAGCACCATCCCACTGGCAAATGGATCTTTTGAACCAGTTTAAAAAGACTGATTGCTTTTATTGTGAGCCTTTGCTTCGCTTTTATCGACCGTTTAAACTGCCAAATTCACCAATTGTTGTTTTGTGCCTTTTATCTACTTTGGAGCCGTATCAGTGCGTTTTGTCACGATAATAATGTGCAAATTGCATCCATTCATTATTGTTTTTTGATGGAGAAATTGGGTAAAATTAGCACTTTGTAGATAAGCGTAGGGTCTGAACACTATTTGCGAAAGTATCAGCAGAGAGCAGAATGCATTTCAAAGAGCCGAATGACAAAACTGATTTTAATACACTAATAACGGTGTAATCTTCCTATCAGAAAGTTCCAAAACACAGTGCACGCCTGGTGACTTATAAATCCGCTCAATTAAGCATGCCTCATTGATTCAGCTTCCTATCTGAAGTGTCAAAGTAACCCAACATGCAGATTACAATTCTCAGAAGTTAACTGTATTAGGACTGAAAGGATTACTTGTCCCTTCACCTTTTTGTTCCACTGTCAGTGTCACTGCCAAGCTCTTTCCAGGTCTCTCTAATTACCTGCTATCCTCCTGTCTTCTTTAAAAACCTGGGAGCTAATTAAAAGAATGTTTCTTTGAAGGAAAGGGAGTTACTCTTAAGTGTGATACTCAAAGGGAATGAGCAAGGAGTGATAACAGCAACAAAACAATGGGAGAGGGAAATTGATTTAAAGTAGAGACGTGTGGAGTTATCTGTCACACACAAATATTCACGCATATTACAGCAGACTGAAGCTGGGCATACACTGTGCAATTTTAGAAATGTTGTTGTGGATTTCCTACTCCTACTGTACGAATAGATCGTTTGCGATGTAAAGCCAAAGCTCACGATTTATGTGCTCACACTGTACGTGAAAAACAGAGAAAAAAAACACGCCCTGCCGCCCCTGAAGGCCGTTCTGGCTGTTGAAAGTTGTCAATTACAATTGGTTTGAAAGCTCCGAGGCAGGTAAAGTTTGTTTGCTAGCCAAGGTCTGTATGGGTCAAAACAATGCTAACATGGCAGAAATGTGCTGCCTTGATCATGTGTGCCATCCTGTCTGCTGAAACGTTAAAAAAAAGAGGCGCTGGCGTATATGGCGTATATGGTGGCTATAGGAAGACGTTGACAGTATTGCTTATCCATTTTGCAGAGAGAATTGTAGGTAGTCTAGCTATGAGGGTCGCACTGTAAAGGACAGAGGGTGTCGTATCCTCTACAGATTGTAAAACCCCCTGAGGCAAATTTGTGATTTTGGGCTATACAAATAAAATTGACTTGACTTGACTTGACTTAAGAAAAGTAAAAATAAGGCACTGACGTTGGGGAATTTGGCTCGTGGCTCTGCTTCAACTGTGCGAGAGCCTGTGGATGGCCGACCAAAATTTCTGACATGTCAGAAATTCATCCGACTGATGGACGGCTGGTCGGAAGGAGTTAATCGGTCCTCTGTCCCCCCTGTACACTGCACGGCAAACGAAACTGAAATTCGGTCCAACTCTAAAATGAGTGTTGCAGCTCAAAAGTCTGTCCAGAAACGGGCTAAAATCATACAGTGTATGCCCAGCTTAATACAGCCACAAAAAAAAGAAATCTAAAAAAAAAAAACCCAACAGTTTTTTTCATTCTCTCACGCTCCCCACACCCACGTAAAGTTTGTAGCCCTCGCCTACCTTCTTGGCTTGCTGCACACAGGTCATGTACTGTCTGGCCAGGCTGGAGCAGAGCAGGGTCTGATGTGGGTTTTCTCTGTAGCACTGAAGCACCTTGGCCTGCAGCTCAGTGCACACAGAGGCAGTCTGTCGAGGTCTACACAAAAACAGAGGGCAGAGAGGAGGGTCAGTGTGAAACAACACAGCACAGCCAGCTGTGTGTGCTCAAACTTCTCGGAATACAATTATCATGTTGTGCATTTCTGACAGTTCATTGGATTGTGTATTTTAACTGAGCCACTCCTGCTTAGGAGCTGAAAACAGGGGTTTGTCTTGTACCAGGTGTTACTGCCAGTAGTGCTGCATCACTTAGTATTGACAAAAACATCAAAAAAATGTACCGATGGATTATTATTATTATTATCCACTGTTGATTTATTGTCAGATATTGAGCGCTATTTCTTGTCTTGCTTTTGTTTGAATTTGTTTGAAAAATAACATAAGCAAGTGAATGATTTTGAATGTTTTTTATGAGATTGAAGCGGTTTGCGTGCTGCTTTTGCGATGCTGAGCACCTCACATTTTTATGCTCTGTGCAGATCGCGTTTTTACAGCAGCGCCCTGAACGCGTCAGGCTGAAAACATTTTAATTGAGAGCAGAAAAGCGCCGACATTATAAGCGTTTTTCTCATTGAGGTGACTTTTGCTGGATACCCAGAGCTTTATGACTTTACCAACCGTAGTTACCATGATCTGAACACAAAACAGCAGGAGGCAAATCAGTGCAGTACATGAGAGTTTGGGTACGTTTTTTCCAATAATTTAAACTATTAGGTAGTGTACATTTCATGGTTTGTGTTAAGCTTACGTTGGCACATTTGGTGGTTGCCTAGCAACAATTATATATATATAAAAAAAAAATTAAAAAAACGCAGCTCTGTCTGATTGGGCAACAAAAAGCCAGTAGTGCACCTTGTGTTTTCCACCTACAAAACACGCTCCGTGTGATCAAGGCCTAAGGATCTAATTTTCTAATTTATCTCCCTATTGACATATCATTTCAGATTAATGCCATATGACACTTTTTTTTGTAACGAAGAGTGACATATTTAACCTTTTTACTAATGCACGGCAGAACATCTTCATAAATCTGAACTGAATTCTGTTTGCTTTAAGGCTCATCACATTCAATGACTGCTGTCGTAAATTCCTCTTCATGATTATTTCTCATCAATTATGACAACGTTTTACTGACAAACTCCAAGCTGAGATCAGACGTGGCTGTACTTCAGTAGATGGAGCGTAACAGGGCAAGGAGCAGACCCAGTGACGTGATCAGACAGGTTATAAACAGCCATGAAACTAAGATCTAGGGTGTGAAACAACAGAAAATGCCTTTAATGTTTAGTCAAAGCACTGTAAAGCTGTAAAATATCACTATCACTATACTATCTCAAGATAACATCTGATTTCAGACACTGAAAACACACAATGGCAGTCCTTGTTGCTTTGAGAAAATGAATAAAAAAGGACTAGCTACTAAATACCAAAAGAAGTCATTAATTTTAACTGTGATTGCCAAATTGGAATTTCAACACCATCAGGTTTGTGCCAATAAAAAAGAAAATAGGTCCAAGTGACTAAACATTACCAACTCCTTGAAGGCTTAGCTGAAACCTCAGTAAGAGCCGCACTAACAATATCTGTTTTGTGTCATTAAATCATATGAAGAGCAAAAGAAAATAAAAACACTTGAGATTGTTTATGGTTTGTTTTAGTTGCGGTTGGAGAAGCTAAGATAGTTTCAAAGGCTTCAAGGTGCAGCCTGTGGAGAGAGATGAATTATGCATTGACAAAGCAGCTTAGGAGTCAAAGTCAAACTTTCTCTTTTCTTTTTATCTTACTCACACACACATATACGGTACATGTCGGCATAGACAAAAGCACACAATCATATCAACACACACAAGCACACGCAGACACATACACACACACATACAGGTAGTGAATGCTAATCCTACATGAGGGTAATCCTTGAGTGCTCTGTTGCTTGTAGTAATTTACCTGCTGTTGTGACAGAACTCGTAACTGGAAGGATTGGGATATGGATATGTACACGCACGCTCACACGCACACACATGCAAAGACAACTTATTATTCACAGCACTGCGTCCTGTACAACCTCTCATATGAACTCAGTTTACTAGCAACAGAATAAAGCATAAAAGAATAGCACAAAACCATAGACTGTATATAAGAAATAGACGTAGTCACCGTGACTTCACCCATTGGTTTGTCGACTGCTGTTTTGAAGCCTCAAGTTCAGCATTTTGACTGTCACCAGCTTGTTTTTTGGCAATCAAAAGTGATAGGAGAGGGTGGAGCCAAGTACAACCAAACGCTGAATAAGACATTTTCAGGCGATCAAAAGGGTTATAATTAACTTTCAAAAACTGAAAATACACTGTGAAAAGGTTAAAGTTGTAAGACAGAAATGACCTGTCAATCATAAGGTAGCCACGCCCTAAAGCATACCCTGCTTTATGGTCTATTTGACTATAAATAGGACGATAGGTTATTAAATAAACATCATGCTGTATTATAGAAGACTTGAAACTAGCAATTGATTCATATTAGTTCATGTAGTAGATCATATCACATGATCTTTTTTTGCTTTTGCCCAGTTGCCGTGGAATTATAGATGTTCAAATTTCCATTTTTTCCCCTGAGCACCAAAAGCAATTCTCATTCATGACAACTTATATCGTCAATTTGTTGCAACTGCAAGTCCAAAATAAGCCATGGAGGAACAACCTTGAAACATTTTTGCAACAACTAACTTAAACAGACACTTGTTATATTGTAATTCATTCCCATGCATGCTGCTCAGAGTAATCACAGTGACCAGTTGGAGCTAAAGGGCTTCGTTAACGGAGGTTCCATTGAGTCACACCATGGTGCCTTCTCTGAATTACTGCTCCGCTTGGTAAAAATAGGTATCGTGCGATGGTAAATTATAACGCTATGATGTGTTCAAATGTAATCTTATAAAATGTAGTTTTTGGTGAGAAACTTGAATAAATCCAGTTGTTTGAAGGATATGCTTTCACAGCAATATAAAATAGATATTGAGAGAGAAATATGACCTTTTTATCTTCTCTAAGTGGCTTATAAGACTTCAATCAAAGCAAATATTTCATTTATTTCCTAATCATTTGAATTGTGTGTTTTATTCAAATAACCACTATAGATGACAATAACAAAATAAAGTGATACATTCTGAATTTCTGACATGGAAGTGAAAGCAGCGCTCTGTTTATTTAAATGTGAAATTAACCTAAAAATACTTTGGCCCTAAAATCTATGAATAATTGTTATCTCACTATTAATCAAAATAATCATGATTATCATTTTGACCATAATCATGCAGCCCTACCTCCACTAGATAAGACCTCTTGTAGACTTTTATTATTTCAAGTTTTCTAATTTTCTAATGAACTCCACCATGTTATCCCGCAGTCATTTTTCAGTCTGTATACAACACTGTACTGTAAAAAAAAAAAGAACGACACAGAGCAGGAGAAGAGAAAGAATTAGTGTTCAATTTGATAAGGAGACGCATGACTTCCCTTAACATGATGGGACATGCCTATTTATTTTGGGAAGCTGACCACCTGACATTCACATACGCAATCATGCACACACACTCTCAGACAGAGTTGCCCTCATGCCATCCCTCAAAGCAATTACAGAATCATGCACATATGAATGAACTCAGTAGTTGCTGCCTTCACTGACAAATGCACACAGTAAATGTGTGTGCGCGCGTTTGAACTGTGCTTTGTAAATGCAGTACACATGTGTGAGATAAACTGTACACACGCAAGACTGTGGGAGAAATTCCTCTGCACAGTATGTGTATTGTGTAGTCTGAGTGTGTGTGTGTACGTGTGTGTGTGCGTGTGTGTGTGCAGTGGAGGGAAGAGCGACAGGATTAAATAAATCACTGGCGGAGAGAATATTCATGAAAAGAGAAAGTGAATGCAACCTGAGAGAGAGACAGAGAGAGAGAGACAGAACGTGACAGTGACGTATTAAATGACAAATAACCCTTGCAGTTCACATGGACAAACCGTAACCCATGGCAACCATCACAATCTGCATGTTACCTCTCTAGCCCACATTGCGCGGCGCCACGCCACTCTATGCTCAGGATGACCGTTGAATATTAGTGCACTTTGTGTAACAGATCCTTCAGTTGGGACACTGACAATGTGCCACCAGGGTCTCTATAATTCACTAGTTGATGTTAATAAGAGCGACAAACAGAGTTCCAACATGTTAAAGCAAACTGGACACACTCATCTGAGGTGTTGGCTTGAGCTATTATTAAAATACTTAATAGCCTTATGATACAGGATAGAGGATTTCAGGTTGAATGAAAAGAGAGGATTGCTAAGTCAGCTCTTGAAAACAAAGAATTTGTATTGTCGCATTGAAAATAAAGACGGCGTTGTTGTGAAAATCCGTTGCCAAGAGTTTCAATCACATGATTAAAATTATACGACTGGCTGATGTTTGACTTAGCGATGTGACAGCTGGTCGGCATTGTGAATTACTGCCTAAGAGTAGCAGATAACAGCAACAATAGCACAAAGGTATTAATCCAAGCTCAAGTGAAAAAAAAAGAAACTTTTCTCAGTTCAAACAAGAGAAACTTTCTGATAGCAGGAGTGTTTTAATAATGGAATCTGAAGCAGAAAATTGCCTGTGCTAATCTCCACCAACTGCTTCGTTTGACTGAAATTAAAGGTGAGCTCCTATTAGAAAAACATTAGCCACCCCGGCTAGTTTAATAGCTAACTTTTGCAGGGAGAAGAAGCAAAACAACGCTCTTTCTGCCTGTCAGGTTTTGCATGAATACGTGCAGAGTTGGGAGGGGAAAGATTAGGTTCAAATTGTTAAAAAGTATTTCATTATTTTTTGTCTCACCTTGGCAGCGTGTGGTTTTCATGAAGAGAGCTCAAGTTCTGCGCCGCTGCAAAGCGTGACATTAGGGAATAAAGTAATAAGAAGAAAAAGGAAGAATCGTAAAGGCGTAGCATTTTATTATTCTCTCTGTGTCTAAGTTGGTGTTTGTGTTGGTGTGTGTGTGTGTGTGAACGGTTATTAATGTATGATGACAAGGATTTGGGTTCCTTTAAAGCAGCAGTCATGGCATTGTACTTCTGGGTTTTTTAATATTACGCCGAGTGGAGGGGGAGAGAAGAGAGGATCAAAAATGTCACGGCTGGGGTGAGATCAAAAGGAACGACAGAGCATGCATCTCGTATTGTTAGAGGCTTTGTAAAGCTTTTATGATACTACCGCAAGGATAACATCCACAACATTATATTTCAGATGGTAGAAATCTTACTTTCAGAATCACATCAAATCAGAACTACAGAATTAGTTCATAAAGCCTGTGAAGGTCTGTCTGAGGACTGACATAACTCAGAGGCCATGATTACTTTGGTAGTCATAATAATCACTTATCCTACCTTTGCTAACCTCATAATATGACAACACCCCAAAAACTTCACTAAGTTTAATCTCGAGTCTACCAAAACACTTACAAAGTCTACGTCTCAAATGGGAATAGCAATCAAAAACAACTACAAGCGATGGACTGAAGACCGACAGAACTCGGCCCGTATCTTCATACGCTGACAGCTGAAGTGCTGAAGGGAGATAGGAATGTAGGAGAACAATTCGCACTCTGTTAGCCTGGCTGATTGATCCCCACCAAACTCACTTTGTGGGAATATAGGGAGAGAGATGGGGGGGGGGATAAGGAGAGTGTTTCATTAAAACAGGTGACATGCGGGAACAAGATAAGGGGGCACATGTGCACGTGTGTTTGTGTGCGACATCTCATCGCTGATAACTTTTCAATCAGGAGGACCTTGCGGTTGGACGACTCACTCGAGCTCTGGGTGATGTGGGGTGAGACATGCTCTCTGGAGCGTTTCGCTGCTATCGCCTCCCATCGCTAGCCTTTTTATCATCAACTATTTCAATTCCAGTTTTGTGTCATTCCATTTGTAAGGTCCTTTTCTTTAAACAACTTCACTTTTCCATTGAAAAAAACACTGTAGCTTACTGTATTTTAAATGTTGTTTGTCTTGTGCTGTCCTTTTGTGTTACTATATGAGGTCCTGTTGTCCTTGTCCTTTGCATCAATATGTAAATCTATCACTAAATGAAATTGATAATTACGTATGTTTCTATTAGATGTCTCCACAGCCTAATTGTTGAGGCCATACAACATTAATGCAACGTCCGCAGTTTGATCCCCATGTTGTTTCCTCTCTCTAAACTGTGACTGTCAAATAAAAAAAAGGAAAACCACCAAAAAAAAATCCCAAATTCAGACCTAATCCAAATAGACCCAAGGACGAAGTAGACACGATCCAAAATGTAGTTGACCTGAACCGACTCAAATAGAGAACACAAACACTGGCAGTGGTATGATTAGCAAGCAGCAAAGGTCAAAAAGAGTAACAGGGCATACTTTACCCTACGCTGCACACTGTCTAGTGTCAAAAACACATTTCTCTGTTGTGATATGACACACTACAATGTCAGAGTTGATAGTGAGTCTGTTCCATTTGGGATTATATACAGACCAGTGGGCAACCTGCGAGTCTGAAAGTGAAGCCAATGCTGGAGTGCCTTAAAGTTGCATTCTTTCTAACAGCCAGCAGGGGGCGACTCCTCTGGTTGCAAAAAGAAGTCTGATTGTATAGAAGTCTATGAGAAAACTACCCTACTTCTCACTTGACCTAACCCACCCTGATTGGAATGAATATTATTTGTACCCAACCTGTCTCTGGTTTCGGGTCAGGCCTTGGTTACTAAGAACAAAGAAGTGGGCGTGTGAAGACCTCTAGTTCTTATACCAGATGCAGCCAATGGCAAATAGACTTAATCCGATTGTTATATAAAAGGGTTATCAAAGTTAGCGCAATTAGTTTTAACGCCACTAATTTCTTTAACGCATTAACGCAACATGATTTTTAGATTGTAGCCGAAAGCTAGAGTGAAGATACTGGCATCATATGAAACTAGAAAACATAAAGAATCCATTGGTACCAACCATGTCATACTAGCTTGTCGGGAAGAAGGTTAAATAACCCTCCAAACTTACACTACATTTTGGTGAGGAAAAACTGTCGTGGCCATTTTCAAAGGGGTCCCTTGACCTCTGACCTCAAGATCATGAATATAAATGGGTTCTATGGGTACCCACGAGTCTCCCCTTTACAGACATGCACACATGATAATCACATACAGTTTGGGGCAAGTCATAGTCAAGTCAACACACTGGCAGCTGTTGTTGCCTGCCTGAGTTTACCATGTTATCATTTGCGCATATTTTTTATGCTAAATGCAGTACCTGTGAGGGTTTCTGGACAATATTTGTCATTGTTAATTGATTTCTAATAATAAATATATACATACATTTGTATAAAGCAGCATATTTGTAAACTACTATGTTGATAAGAGTATTAAATACTTGACAAATCTCCCTTTAAGGTACATTTTGAACAGATAAAAATGTGCAATTAATTTGTGACTAATCGCAATTAAATATTGTAATCGGTTGACAGCCTTATTGCAAAGAGAACTGTTCATATCAACATAATAAAGGCAATGTCTTGATTAAATCATGAGAATCTGTTGTTTAATGCAGCACTGAAATGTAACATGTGAAGTTACACTTGCTTGTCTCCTCACATATCTAGTGCTACTGCACAGACCAAATCTGACCTGTCTGTTATTCTTGTGCAGGAGTGTTGGTGTGTGTAGGTGTTTCTTTATATAGATATACCGTATAGAGGCAGTCAAAGAGAGGTACACAGAGGCAGAGTGTGTATGTGACTGCAGTCTTCTGTCTTAATGGTAAATCTTTGTTGGAGCACACAGTGCAGACAGGTCTTGTCTCTAGTAATGACTAGCAGTCTACTACCTTGTGGGGCACAGAGATCCTTACAGTTAGCTACCTGTCTGTTCCACTAATTGGACACGCTACCCACACACACACACACACACACACACACACACACACACACACACACACACAAGAATAGACACACATAAGGAATAAAGTAGATATAACAAACCCACATGAAAGAAGGCTTTTAACCACAAACTGTCAGCAGTTACTTCATGGTGGATACTCACACAGACATCAACCTGAGGTTCACTTAGGTTCTGTCTTTGCGAAACACTTTGAGGGTAACGAGTTCTTTTAAAAGAGGATTAATGGATTTTTAGATCTTAAAGTAAGCTAAGCTGCAATGTTGTGGGTCTCTTAGGTGAGGTATTTTCGTGGAATCTGGGTAGTATGATACCCCAAGGCAAGGCTAATGGATGAACTTCTCTAAAATGCCCCATGTAGTTGGACCAGGCAAGTAGAAAATGGCAGTGGAAAACATTTTATCACTCACTGTGTCCCCACTGGAGGATAATGTTTTAGAGAGTGTGACCTGTCCAATGTAGGAAAAGAGAGGCAATAACCCAAGAGGCTTCCATCTTGTTGCCCTGCAATCAACAAAGTGCCCTCCTCAGGTGTGAGAGGCAGCTTTTAGCTTAAACTTTTGCACTCAAACTATTTGGGGCCGGTTCTGGAATCACAGCAAAGAAATAGCAGCCAAAGTGGGACAACTCTGTCAATAAACAACTGGGAATAACTAAAAGGGATTCGTAATGGTGGTGACCCTTATAACTAATCGTGAGCACTGTACCTGATTTCGGTCTCCCAAAATGGAGTTACATCCTTCACCATCTAGCCACGATTGCTTTTATCAACTTTTAAACCCTAGTGTTGATAAACAGCCTATAAAGAGATCTGCACCTTTGTACCTATATGGTCCAGTCTTACCACAAAAAGGATTATGAATGAAACGATATTGCGCAAGGCATTTAGTGTGCAATATCAACGCCTTTTTTGCTTTTGCTGTGTCATTTCAAGCCATGTAGTCTGTACTGACTACAATGTAAACACATCCCCGTGAACATGCAACGCTCAGAGCTAGTGACGTAGAATAAAAAGTGAGGAAGACTGCTTATGGTGGGCGGGTGTGGAGGTGGATGGGTCCTGTTTAATAAGTTACATTAGTGACGTTTGTCACATGTTTTTACTGACTTTGTGACGTGTTTTCCGTACTGATGTGACGTTGTTTACACAAATTTTACATACTTATTTTAAGCCCACTTTAATGTTTTACATTTGTTATTTTAAAAGGCCCTTTTTGGGACACTGACTGGAAATTAACAGTAGCTATAAATGCTGTGACACACTGCATTGGATACGTGTTGTGCAATTATCTATGCATTCTGTAATTGTCCCTATCAAATAAACATAAAATAAATAAATGTCACTTAGTCTCAACTTTTTCCTCCGCTTTTCCTCATGGTGAAGCTGTTGATCTTAACCACTCCATACAAAAAAGACATCAGTCAACATCTTCCACCACCTCCTCCACCACTGAATAATGTGCTATGTCTTAGTCTGATCTGCAAAAATATCACTTCCAATTCTCTCCTTAAATTGCGCATATTGTATTTTTTTTTTCTCAGCGATTCACTCTTAAATCATCTTATCCTTACCTTAGCCATATTATTGAGTCCTGACTCTTGCACTCCTTATTAGGTAGCTATCATTTTGATGTTGTCATTTAGGTGTAATCTGTGCCTATGCTTGTGGCTTCATCAGCCAGTGTGTTGGCCTGCACTATCTATGTGCAGATGTGCAGGTCAGGTGGTTCAACAGTACATCCAATACAACCAAAACGATCAAGATAAAGAAGAGCAAATAATCAAAACAGCACAAGTCATCTGACATTAAGGTCACTCTTCTTCTTTCTCATACCCACAAAAAACATGAAGACAGAAATCCCAAGACAAAGAGGTTGACGACATTAAACTAAGGCAGACAAATGGGCAGAAACATATCAAGCGTAATTAAGAAAATAAGACAATAAGCGAGAGATTCATTGGCAAAACTGGAGACAGAGACAGATACAAAGACAGAAGAAAAAGACATATTGTAGCTACATAACGTGTTGGACTGTGCTGCTCCCCCTCCCTTCAGCGGTGGGTAAATAGAATAATTACTGGGTGGTCAGTGTAGTGTGAAATGACAGCGTGACCACGGCACAATGAAACGCTGCCCAAATGCTGACAGAACACGACGAGCACGTGGCTGTCTGAATACAAAGTGTGCCTGTATGTGTGGCAGAGATGGAAGGGAAAAAAGGGGAGTGAAATTTTGTGTGCGTGTGTGCACACTTTAAAAAATAATGAGCAACACATTGTGGCAGGACAAAATGCTGTTCTTTCAGCAAACTCATGCAGAATTGATCTTCTAACCCCTTCCATGCAGCTATGGACAATAGCAAATCCTTGCTAATGTAATCATTTGGACAAAATTTTGGAATTGAATTGTATGCTGTTAAATTCAATGGACCAGGTGCAAGAAGATGGCAGTGTCATGGATGAGGTCACCGCCCATCATACAGTGCAGAGCTAGCAAAAAGACCTAGCATCTACTTTTTCCTCTTGCTGTTTCCAGGAAAGACTGCGTGCTTCTACACTATGCTACTGACTTAATAATAACATTCACACATTTACTTTTATTATCTTCCTTTGTGTGACAGTTTAAATAATAGAGGTAGGTATGCCATGTGACTAAAGTCCTTGGACAGAAGGTTGCTTTTTCAAGCTACAGCACTTTAAACTCACAAAGCCTAATCGTGCAAAGTAACTAACTAATACTGAAAAACTATAAACTGACACTGATGGTGACTTTCTTTCATTTCCCACCTTGTTAGGGAATGACAGATATATTCACATGTTAGTGATATTGCAGAGAGTTTGTTGAGAATTAAATTACGCCTCTGTGCCGCCACAACATCAACAAACCCTTTAATGACTTGAGCCTCAAACTTACTCTACATTCATTATCCAACTGAAATTTATCTTTTCGGATATTGCTATTAAAACATCAGTGTAAAATTGACTAATAAACCTAATATGAAATTATCGCAGTTCAGTAGGAAGATTATTAAGTTTTCAGTTTTGTTGGTTGTGTTCTCAGTGGCTCTCATGGGACGTGGATACATTTAACACTGCAGGCAGCAGAGGGAAAATAGCTGGCTCCTACATTATAACTTACAAGTTATATTTCATTTGAACTGAACTGAAGACATAAGAGTGAGGGTACAAAAGCAAAGGCTTTATGTGTTAATGGGAACTAATAGGTGACGAATGAGCATGTGAGAATAACAGAGGGAAAAAAAGAGATCTGAATTAATTAGCCATCTTTCATCAGTTTTGCGATAATCATTGTCATGCACGCGGGAAAAGGGGAAATGAATGGCTTTCCGACTAAATTGGATTCACGGAGCTCTTTGGCTTCCAGAAAGGGGTAAGAATGGGTGTTATGGAGGGGCGTAAATTGGCAAGGCCCACACGCTCTGGCAGTGCCAGTCTGGCGACGGTTCAGTGCTGAATGAATCTGACATGCCATTTGACAGGAGGTGAGGTCTGAGGAGCACCTCTGCTTCTTGTGAAATCCTGCTGTTTCCGTTTTCCTACCAGCAGAATGGACCCATTTAAAAGGCCAAGTCGTTCATAGTTTATCGCCATGATTATCAAGCTAGTAAGTGGCTACACGACAAATGATAATATTGAGGTGCATCGTTATAAAAAATAAAAATAACGGCAAGGATTGTAATGTCAATATTATAATACACATTGGACAGAGTAGAGAGAGTCCCAATATGCCACAAGATCTATCGATATTTGTACAAATCTATACATGAAATCTAGTGCCCATTCCCAGCAGAGAATGCATACTCCAAACCAGCTAATCGGCTTTACACGATTCAAGTTGTCTCTCCGAGCACCGGAGAGAATACAGTGGAATAAAAACAAAGACAATGATACTCTCATATATTTCACAGTTTTCTTTGCCATATCTATTTTTTTTTAAAAGAGAGAAAAAAAAAATCAGTAGACTTAACAGAAACAAGAAAGAAAGAAACACAAAATGAGCAGCAAGAGTTAATGATCTGCATTATCCAGTCGGCTGTTATAGTGCCACTCTCAGAATTAATGAAAAAAAAAACATGTTAAGATGGGTCAACACAATAAATATACTTGGAGAGGCCACTTAGCAGGTGATATAAAGGAAAGTACTGCTTCAATAATTATTGTTTTGTTATAATTGCATGTTATGACAATAGCATGATGAAAACTCAAACTATGTCTTTCACATTGTTAGAAATACTTGATATAAAAAATATAAAAAATATATATATATATTCTCAAGTATTTAAACATCGAGCGGCGACAGATGTCACAAGTATTTAACTTATCATTCATCTGAAGAGGAAAATGGCAAGCCCTGATATGTTAATATGTCACAATACTGTTCTAAGCAGACGAGAAGTGTTAATAGTAAATTATCGCTCAGCCTCACTGTATGTGTGGAAAGAAAATTAATGTTTGGACATCTCGGGCAGCTACAGGAGGTGTGGGGCTCACATTAACAGCTTACTAACATTTAGAGCTGCAACGATTAATTGTCAACTATTAAATTAATCGCCAACTTCTTTGATCGATTAACCGTTTTGAGTATTTCTTTAAGAAAAAAAGTAAAAATTCTCTGATTCCAGCTTCTTAAATGTGAATATTTTCTGGTTTCTTTACTCCTCTATGACAGTAAACTGAATATCTTTGAGTTGTCGCCAAAACAAGACATTTGAGGGCGTGAGGGGCTTTCGGATCAACATTTTTCACAATTTTCTAACATTTTATAGACCAAGCAACTGATCGATTAATCAAGAAAATAATGAACTGATTAATCGACAATGAAAAGTCCTACTAACATTGCAACCAGCCTTCACACTCAGGTCTCTGTCCACATATGCTGTGTGGATATCCTGCTAGTCAGAGCTGATCTCTCTCTGTCATCCACTGTGCTGAGGATTTTTTTTATAATTTGGCATACAATGTCTGCCTTAAATTTAGATATGCAGGGTTAGCCCAGTGAAAAAAATAAAATCCCAGCCTCAACTAATAGATTATTTACAGGTGTATTCAGCGAACTGCTTTAGCCTATGATACAGTAGGCTCGTAAAAATATAACAGCACTGAGGCAGTAGGGAGCATCAGCGTAATGAGAATACTGAATGGTTCATTCCACAGAAAATTGTGTTGCAAAGTAATTCACAGTATTTACCGGATGTGGGCCTCAGCTTTAGTAGCTGCCTCGTTGTACTGTTCTGCCGTCTGCTTGTAGTTGTCGAGATTCTGGAGACAAAGAGACAAAGACAGAAAGAAAGGTGAGAATCGATTCAGTGGTAATATAATGCACGGCTCTGAAGAAGAAAATCCACTTCACTTTACATTTTGAACATCAAGTGGGTTGCTCAGGCATATGCTGATTTAATGATGTCTTTAACATGATTCAATTTTTACGTCATTTCAAAACATAAAAAACAACAACATCGACATCCTCAAATCAAGTCCCATGCATTAGAGCTTAACAACTTGCATTATCTACAGAACATTACCACAGTTTTACAGCTATTTTTTTGCTTTAATTTAAGCTCTAATAAGCCAACTTTGATAAGCAAAATGCATAAAGCACCATCCCAAATGTCACATTCGTTAAATTAGTGACCTTTGAATTTCACGGCTCTGCTTACAAATCTGAATGCTGAAGGCCTGTTGGCACTCCATAATGTTTTATTTCATGCGAGAAACTGTGGCATTTAAACAGCAATGGCTCCACAGGTGGAGCCTTAGTGCCTAGAGGGCGAGGTCACATACGGCACACCTCTACCGGAGTAATCAGTGGTCACAGTGTTAACTACACTGCATCGTGGTCAGAGCTGCACTGACTCCACAGACGTCAAGAGTATAATAACCACCTTACTTACAGGCTTTGTGTCAAAACGTATGAAACACAGTTTGTCTAAAATGCCCCAAACACAAAGCAAATCTCTCTTTCGCCACCCTCTCGTACACATTCACTGCGCAGTAATCACCATTTTAAACCAATAACCGCAGCGCTCACGCTTTTACTTAATTATTCCCTATATTCCCAATAGATGGGGGTGATAGGAGACGAAGATAATTGAAGTGACTGAGCAGGGAAAGAGATGGGATCAAACACAAACCCTCCTCCACAATCCCTAGCCCTCTACTCCTCCAGTGCCCCCTAGTCATTTTCATATCTCATTATTTCACGCTGATCTGCAGACATGCTTCTCCGGATCTGAATGTCTGGTGTTGGAAAAGACTCAAGTAATGTCAGGCATCTTTTTCCTTAATCCTATCTGCTAGTATTCACTACAATGTAATAATCTGCCCCTTCTATCCTTTTCTTTCCTGTTCTTTAAAGAGAAGACAGCACAATAAAATATAAGTCATAAGTCTAGCATGAAGGAGGAGAGGGTATTTTGCTCTAACTCAATCAGTGTTGAAGTATCCCCTCAGTCAATTTCAATTACAGACATCAAAGAAACTGCTGTAGTTGATTGAAGAAATATGCCAAGTTCTTGTTATTTCTGCACAGTGGATTTACAAAAACCTATCTCATCCACACTTAGCCATGTTTGTGGCCATTTTTGTGGCTTTGGTGCAGAAAGATGACGTCCCCATTCTTAAATCTGCCAACAAATTTTTGTTTGGTTCGGAAACAGACAACTGACCAATCCTAAATTCGTTGCTGGGTCAGAAAAGCTTGACGAAAAGAAATAAACTTCAACATACTTTGGGATGGCACGAAGCAGAGATAATATAACGAAATCAGACGAAATCATGCAGGTTCACTA
>CAKALG010004040.1:0-14241 GCA_916700815.1 Helicolenus hilgendorfi
TGCCCCCGTGGAGATGCTCCTCTCCTGGGCAGCGTGCAGGCAAACTCTGCGCTACAAATGGACTGTGTGTGATATGATGGGACCAATGCAGTTAATGCATGTGTGGTGGGAGGAGGGAGGTGATGTGGTGTTGTTTAGCACATAAACACTCTAATTTGAGTATAGTTTCAAATGAATTAAAATATCTCCCCAGACCCCACTTTGTAATGCAGCCTATTGATTGGCTTTTAAAGATATCTTTCATGTTTTTGCTCCTGCATTTTGTTTTGTTTTTGCTTTTTATTAATAATACATTTTAATTTCTGACATTTAGCACAGAAATTGGGAAGAATAATGTGCTGGTATAATGGAATTGTGTTTTCTGAAAACGTCTTCAAGGTCATACAGTTATTTATAGGGCTGTGTGTGTATAGGCAAGAATCTGGCGATACATTACGTATCATGATACAGGGGATTACAATTCAATATATCATGATATATTGCAATTTAAAAAAAATCGAATTTCAGGAAAATTGTCATAGCCACAATCTAAGCTCAAGACTTTGTTATTTAGATTGGCTTTTAAAACCTTTTTGTTGGGGCCAATGTAGTTAATGTGGGAGGAGGGAGGGAGTTGATGTGGTGTTGTTTAGCACATAAACACTCTAATTTGAGTATAGTTTAAAATGAATTAAATTAAACGAGCTAATCCGCAATTAAATCCCCAAGATCCCCAGGGCAGACCCCACTTTGTAATGCAGCCTATTGATTGGCTTTTAAAGATATTTTTTCATGTTTTTGCTCCTGTGGTTTATGGCTTTATTAGTAATACATTTTAATTTCAATAGCCTGAACTGCCTTTCAAGTTTGTTTTTATTTTATCTGAAATAATAGCACAGAAATTGGGAAGAATAATGTGCTGGTATAATGGAATTATGTTTCCTGAAAATGTCTCCAAGGTCATACAGTTATTTATAGGGCTGTGTATTGGCAAGAATATGGCAATACATTACAGTATCATGATACAGGGGTTACAATTCAATATATTGCAATTTTTAAAAAAATCTAATTTCAGGAAAACTGTCATAGTATAAAAAACACACCACCATATGCATAAAATCGGAGTAAAAACAGTTTACTTTTTTATGCAGTGAGAATTGTGGGATCTGCTTTTTGCCTTTATCACAGTCCCTGTAACATCCAACATCATCACTTTGTAGATAGGGAGTCTTTATGCTACTTTGCATAGTTTGGTGTATGTTAAAGGGACTGTTTATAACTTCTTACACATATAAATCGGTTGGTGTCCCATGTGCTCTCGCGTGTGGCTACGTTGTTCAGACAAGACTCCAACACAAACTACACGGAAGCACCAAAACCACAAAGTTGTATCTAGTGAAGCCCGTCTGTTAAACAGTGTTGGCCGCGGTCGGAGGGCGCGAGTGAGACCGTAGCTTTGGTCTTCAGGTGTGTCGCTTCACTGTTTTGACGGATGCCCGCTCACATTCAGGTAGCGTTGTTAAAGGTTCTCTATATGATATCCGGAGCATTAATATAGCAGCAAACAACTATTTGCTATGTAAAGATATACTGAAGAGGAGTAATGTGAGATTGAAGTCACTCTCCCTCTATTTGTGTTGTAATCTGTGTTTTGTTAACATGACATTGTTACGTGCTTTAGATCATGTTCGTGGATACGAACATGCCCCACTGGCTAGCTCACGGCCGCTGCTCTGCACTGCTTTCATACAGCGGTTACAGCTGATAGTTGTCACAGAAGCGTAGCACCCAGCCTCCAGTTCCCCCTCAGGTAAACACTGTTGGCTCTGTCAGCACCTTTGCTGTTGTTTCCACTGTTAAGCCATCTACACATAATCAGCGGTAAATTGCCCTGCGCTGGCTGTGCCATTGTTTTCTATGGGGAGAGCGGAGCCGCCTGACTAGATGGAAGTGCTACCAGTGGAGTGGCACGCTGCTCGGAAATTATTTTAACTTTGACCTTGGTTGCTACTGACATTTCAAAGCGCAACCAATGAGAACAGCTGCAACTGTTGTTGCTGCCTAGAAACGGTGAATGGCGTTCCTCGCGCTCTCTTTAGGGAGATATTTTACGTGCTGCCTTTGCAAGTCTCTGCGCCCTACCTCGTGGTGAGTGAAGAGCAAATATCTTATCGTGTGAAGGCAGCTTTAGCGCCATTAGCACCGGTAGCTGCGAGCCACCGACTCAGCCGTCACCACGTCAAGAGCCGTGCGGAGGCAATAGAAATGCTCCCAATCTCACATTTAGCTTCTTTAAGCGATTGAGACCTAAATCCCAGCTGCCTGGCTGATAAACTGACTGACCTGGGTCACAGTCCTGATAGCTTTCAGTTTCACGTCACCCTTTACATGTCTTGTCTTTGACTTTGCACAAAGTCATCACAGTTCAAATTGTACTGGTATGTGTTGAAGTGGGTTACATTTTCAGGCTCTTTCACGAGGTGCTGAAAACATTGTTGAGTGCCTCTTGACTCTTGTCTGTTAGGTATTTCTACCAACAGCAGAAATTGGTTTTGAAACCTGAAGTGACGATTTAAAGCTTCACATCGCGTTTTAAAATACTTTTAAACTGAGAGCTGTCCAACTCACTTTGTGGTAGCAGCTGGTCAAACAAAATTGTGCCTGACGCCCTTTCTGTATGTCTTTATTATGTCATTCTGGATGTTGCTTGTGTTTTACTCCCAAGGAGCCATGATACACAAACAGATAATCCATCAAAGGAAAGCAGATTGCTGTCAGTGGTGCAAATTGAATGGCTCAGTATTGATCTGCGAATGCCTCTGCTGTCCCATTTGACCCTGCATCAATTTCTTTAAACACATACATATCAGTGTGCCTGCAGTGGCTCGTCGTGTGTGTGTGTGTGTGTGTAAAAGCTCAGTGTGAGCATGCCTAAAGGAAGCCGCACTGAATAATTCACTGCTTAGACTCTACCTCACACTCAAGCCCTGCCTAACTAGGACAGGAAGCTCTAAAAACAATCTGCCCAGACCCACTCAGACGTCCCTCAGCAACCAAATCCACTAGATCCTTTACTATTTTCCATAGATTCCCACTCCTGTGTTTGGCTTTGAAAAGGGGAACAGTGGATGGGAGCTAATTGATGAAGTACAAGAACTCACAGTAGCACTATAAACATGTTACCTACGAATTATATTGTGTGTCACTGTGAACACGTTTATTTTTGCGTGTGTCTCTGTGAGTCCCCTTTGGGGTCTGCAGCTGCCAGCTGTCACTGGGAACTAATGTCGTCAATTTTCAGCTTATATGGTAAGAACAAGAAGATTCAGTCGGAGTGAACATGCTATTATTGATGCTATTGAAAAGACAGGGAGGTGGAAATAGGTGGAGCGGGTGAGATCATTAAGAGATCCCAGTCAGTGACTCATAGACTTTTATCTGCGAACACGGGGGAGGATCAAACCAGTCCATGCTCTGAGACGCCACATGACACCTCTCTCTTTCTAACACACATTCACATACTGTATATGAATAGGGATAAGTGTGTATGAGTAATAAAGAAGTGTAATAAGGTCCCTGCATCGTCACACAGCCTTTTGAATCCCTATTTCTACCCAGAGACTGAGAGAAGCAGATCCGGGACGAGAGGCGATTATTCTTCGAGGATGTACTAGGGCGCTCCAAAGAGATGCTTTTCTTGAATGCTTATTCATGCTGAATAATGAGGGAAGCTACAGTAGCCACTTTCCAGGTCAAACAACCTTTAACTGCACCAATAAGTGCTGCTATAATGTTCCTACTGATGACAACCAGACATGGAAATAATTCATCCTTTGTGTGAGTGCTGGAACTATAAAAGACATTTTGGGATATAGCATAGGTACCTATGGAGAAAACTGAGGTGGCTATTCAAGACAGAGGCAGTCAGATACCTTACAAAAGAATTTCATAGCCTGCAAAAAAGCTATAACAAGAATTTAGTGTGAAGCAGCTGATCCTCCAGGGTAACTGTAATGGCTTGATATTGCTCAGGAAATGTATGTGACAGAAAAGTTGACCTATCTTGTGACAGTTAAAAGGATTTTCTCTTTTGTAAAGATTATTATTTGGGCGTATTCACCTTTATTGGATAGTTGAGAAAGGCAGACTGGAGACGACAAGGTGAACAAAGGTCAATGCACCTGCTGTAATCGAACCGGTGACATTGCGGTTATGTGGCATGTGCTGTAACCATTCAGCTAACAGGACACTCCTAAAGGACGTATTTTTGATAGAAATTGGGAATTTGGATCATTTAAATGAAACGAGATGCAGAACGAACATAACAGTTTAATTGTGGAATAATAGGAAATGAGAATGTGTATATATTTTTTAGGGATTTATCATCTGAGTATGGCTGTCTCAAATGCTTCGAAGCTTTGACCGTTGCCATGGTATTAACCTCCAAGTCAGTATTCGAATGTTTCTTTGTTTTTGTTTTTTTATATAAGTAATGTTACATTAAGTATGTTATGATAAAGTATAAATCCCCAAATAGCCCATGAAATAAGGAATAATCCCACAACATTACTCATTATTCATAATCAACATTAATGATTTTTAGTTGTTCTCAGACAGTAGTAGTGCGGCAGCAGCACTGTCCAGGGCACTGAAACGGGGGAGTCGGAGACAGACAGAAGAACATGTCAGCCTGCGTGCTGCGCTGCACTGCGAAGCTTCGAATACCTTCGAGTATTTCTCACCGAAGCTTTGAAGCCCAAAAAGTGGTATTCGGGACAGCCCTACTTCTGGAAAATATGAACGTCTGTACAAAACCTTGTCCCAATCCATCCTTTAGGGATATTTTACTGGATATGTGAACATTTTGACCAGCTGATGGTGTTAGAGGAAAAGTCATGTTAAATGGATAACCATATTGAAAACAATCAAACCACGTAAGACAGAGTTTATGAGTAAGAACGTGCACTCCAATTTCCTAACACTGACTTCATCTGGAGATTCAGCCTAGATATTTCCATTTACTTATGACATCAAGTATACATTACAAATCAGCTGTTTACTGTAATCCTACGGACGGAGCAGGACGGGAAGGAGGAAAATGAGGTATTCCGAAATCTATTCTATCGATTATGCATAAAAGTGCTTTAGCTGCAGACTGCACAATAGTGAAGATGATTGACTTTGAGTGCCAAAAGGTGTGTCTAAGAGTAAATGATTTCTTGCAGTCTGATCTAAATGAACCAATAGTGCCAATGTGAGTAAATGTGCCCGGCTTAATTTGTGTACAGCAGCTGTTTGGTACAGACTGTCAGTGCTGTTGGAGGTGCCTCTTTGCCAAAACATTAACAGATTTTTTAGTGGCATTTCCTATCCAGCGCACAGCTAATCCTGATTTAAGGCAAATCAATTCCTTGTCTAACGCTGATAGCAACTACTTCATGATCCTTACTCAGCTGAAATTAAGGAAGCTTGGAGACGCTTGCACTCCTGGCTATGACATCATGAGAGCAGGGCATGTCTGGACATATAGCAAGTGGTATAATTCATGGTGTTAAGCAAGTGTTAGTATAATAACATGTTAAACTTAGAAGGTGAACAGGGTAAACAGTATACCTGCTAAACATCAACATGCTATCATCATAGTGAGATTCTTAGCATGCTAAAGTTAGCATTCAGCTCAAAGCACAACAACAGAGATGCTAGCATGGCTGTGTAGACTCTTAGGCTACATTCCAAATCGCATACTTTTTCTTTTTACAGTTAGTACGTACTGCAGCTTCCCTTACAAAGTACGTACTGTTGCATGCAGTATGCATACAATTGGGACATGTCATCGTCATAACATTGCGCCTTGAACTTGACTTGACCCTCATGATCATATATCTGCTGTGCAGAGGATTGTGGGTCAGAATAGCCAGAAACTCACAGTTGGCTGGCTTGCATACTGCACAATGCGACCAGAATTAGTAGGACATCCTGATATTTTTGGCATATCTTGTTATACAATTGCATTTTCAATAGTGAACCAACTTGATTTTTTAGGTCACTTTTTACAAACTTTTCCCAGCTTTGAAATCATCAGACATAATCAAGTTTTGCAGTATGATCAAAACAGATGAAGTTATATACACAGAAAATGAAATGGGTCAATTTATTTTAATATTGCCATGAATATTAATGGTGCAGTGATTAATATTAATATCAAATATTGGCAGCATTCTCTTTTAAGTAAACTAAAGAGACGATATCAGTGTTTACTTCTCTGAAGTGAATTTTTAATCTTTGTCTGAAGTGTCTCTCCCTCCACTGTTCCAGACCAGGTAGTTTCTGGCTCCTTCTTAGCATGGGAAACAGGTAGCGGAGCTGTAAACATGAGAGCTGAGAGTTCATTACGAAACTGAAGAGGGTTCTGTCTCACTGCCCTCACACTTAATAACAACTCCCAGGGCGTGGGAGAGAGGACGAGGGGGGGTTGTGACATGGAGTCCTAAATAACAGCTTGTTTCAAGTACCAGAAAGGTCAAGTCAAATTAACTTTCTTTCTTCCTGGGCCCTATACATCTTCAGAGTAGACGCTGCTCATCTATGGAGGCAGGCGGCTGTCAAGGTACTGCATCCAGCAGCAGTTTATTGGATTAATGGCCTTGGCGGGTTCCCCTGGGGTGGAGGAAGGAGGAAACAGTTGCCAAAACATTTTTCCTCATTTTAGTTCGATTACAGAGCTACACGGTGGCCCACACTTGCATTGATCTTTCATATACGTGTACTTAAAAAGGCTGTGATACCGTA
Source organism: Helicolenus hilgendorfi (assembly GCA_916700815.1). Taxonomy (NCBI): domain Eukaryota; kingdom Metazoa; phylum Chordata; class Actinopteri; order Perciformes; family Sebastidae; genus Helicolenus; species Helicolenus hilgendorfi. Next base: position 6,769 of record CAKALG010004040.1, read on the forward strand.
ACTGCAATCATGATAATAGTGGACACATTAACATATCCTGTAGGCAGATTGTTTCCACATAAAAGTTCTCATCAAGATGATTTTTAATTAATCTTTTGCAAATCATCCCCCTGTTGTCTGGGGGTAAAGTAATACCTCTGTGCATTATTGTAATATAAATTCTGTCCATGATAACAGCAGCATGAAATTATATTTTATGTGATGATGTAAACATTGATAGCCCGCTCCATGGGACTTGCCAGTCTTTCTAATGATTCTAGTGCTATCTGCAGTGGTTGGCATTATATAGCCAAAACAAACAGACAGACATTGCATTAAAGAAACCAGAGTTGGACAAAGTCACTTTTTTATGTCTTTGTTTTCAGTCTGAAGATATGCTACATACAAGATTAGCCTAAGCTAAATTGCTTGATGTTATCAGTACACACACAGATTACTTTACGCCGAAGCCATACAAGGCAGCGGCGAAGTGTGGCTCGCCTCAATAATGTTTCTGCAGCCGGGAGGTTCTTTCCTGTGTTTCAGGTGGGGGAGAAATTCTTTGCAACATAGATCAGGATCTGTTTTCTGATTGGCTGCTGGACCTCTCCAGCTGCATCTTTCCTCTAAAAATAAACTTTTCCCAACTTTTAGTTTGGCCGCACTTCGCTGTGGAATCAAACAGAAGCAGCTGCTGTTTTTCATAGACATTGCATGGCAGCTTGCCGCAGGCCACACTTCCCTGCTGCTCTGGTTTGAATTTGGCATTAGGGCTGTAACTACCCATTATTTTAATTATTGATTAATCTACATATGATTTTCCCAATGTATGGATCACTAATGTTATCTATAAAATAGCATTAAATAATGAAAAATGTTCAAGTTTGCATATTTACATGTCTTGTTTTGTCAGACAAACAGTCCAAAACAGACTATAAAAGAGTTTGGGATGAATCAATGAATTGTACTCTAGATAACATACATAGGCTTACACTCTTCCACATATGCGCACTAATACAAACACAAACAAAGAGTCTGACTGGGAACTTGATTAAGAGAAGAGTAGATGGATCAGAGAGCTTATAACCTCACTTAAAAAAAAACACAGCTGTCAGGGAGGAAGACCGAAAGAGCTGCCACTTTAAAATAAGGTATAGTGGCACTTCCTCTTAATTACAACCACAGCTAATAAAGTCCAGCAGCATCTATTAAATGCCGTCAAGTTGTAATACCTAGTGCTAGCCCTTATAATCACACTCTACCCCGGTGGCCCACGTCTAATCAGGAGTAGTGAGTCGCCATTAAATTTACATCCCACTAGAGGAATCAGCCCCCGACAGCACAATCTCCTTTCCAATTAAGGTTGTTTCAGAGCCACAACATGTGATGTGTAAAAGTTTAATTTGTGGTGCAGATGTACAGGCAGGCTGTGGTTCAGTCCAGGGCCCTGCACGCTGTGGGATGTGTGGGCAGAGACATTTTAACTGAGACAAGATACCTGACGCAAAGGGAAACACCGTGATCACTCAAACAGTTACACACATTCATACCTGGAAGCTGCCAAGTACAACCACTTTCCCCACCCACTTTTGTCCTGCTTGTTAGGGGGATCAAACTGCCCTCCAGTCTCGAGCCTTTCTAACTAACATCTTCCTGATAACGGCAGCAAGATAGTACACTGGTTTTGAGATTGCCCCACTAATGAAGTGGGCCAGGGTGATTCCATCTTTTGTCTGGTTGTACTTCTGTCAAATTATCCGTGAGGAGGCTACTTAACTCGTACTCACTCCAAGAACAAAGAGACTGACCTTTACACCCCAGCTGCTGGTTAAAGAGACGTTTCAGTGGGAGGTAATTTATGCCCACAGAGAAAGATATTTTCTCTCTAATAAATGGCGCTGGCTCCCTCTGTTGTCAAGCTACAGTATGACTATTTCATTTTTTTACTTGGCAGGTAGATAGCCCAAATAACAAGTTCAGTTCAAGTTTAGGATATATGTAATGTACTACTTAGTAAATTAGATTTTCATTTTGCACCTGTCCAGTGTTTGATTTCCATTTTATGCATTTTTAACATTCAGAGCTGTTTGTGCATCTGAAACAGAAGAATAGACTCTCAACTGTTTTGGCTGAAGCGACTCCGCTTTAACCGGCACTTATCTCTCTGTGCTTAACATTATTCAAATTGTTCTAAATTACTGTAATTATGGGACAGCATTTCCAAAAGCTTTACTCTGCCTCTCTGCATTTATATGAGGCTATTACCTCAGTCTGGGAAGTGTGGTCATGAACTTCTACCATCATTTATGTCTTTTTCTTTCTTCCATTCTGCTATAAAATAGTCTTTATAAAAATAAAATAGATTCTTGGATGATGCATATTGTTTCAGGTATGACAAATATACCAAGTCATTCATACATACAGCACCAAAACTGGTTGGAACGGAAATGCTTGAAACTTGAATATCCCTCGGGATCAATAAAGTTACTATCTATCCATCTATCTATCTATCTATCTATCTATCTATTTATCAATCTATCTATCTCTAACATGTAACAAATAGTATATTTTATATACATATTATGTTGCTGTGTTTTAACATTAGTGTATGATCCGAAAGAAAATGGAAATATAAGGTAATCATGCATGCTGTCTTGATGTGACACCTGTATGGGCAACATCCTGACCCTGCAGAGCCTCCATTGTGCCTGTAGGGGGCACTGTGACCACGTGTAATTTGACACAAAGACACCTGCTCAGGGTTTGGATGGAAAAATGACCAAGAAATCAAACTGCAGCCCAGCAGTGGAGCAAAAAGTGGGGCAGCAGTAATGAAAGGTGATGATGTGACCCACATACACACCTGTGAAGTACACTTAAATGAAAACTGACGTACACATTTAGAAGCACACAACAGCGCTGAAAGATTTTAGATGAAAACAGCACTTCAGTACACACACACACACAAACACACACAGGTGGAAAATAGTAACAAACAACATGGCACCTCTGATCACTTCTCACTCTCTCCTGTCCTTCCTGTCCTTTCAAAGGACTACAGCTCCGTCACACTGTGAGGGACTCACACCAATTTTTGATACTAGATTTTTTTCTTTTCTTTTCAAAGGACATCTTTCATAGTGAGGTGATGAAAGACTACAGCGAGTCAAGAGTGACCTGAAAAGCACTGGCAACTCTTTTTAGCGGCCATGTATATCGAATCTCCACAAATGGACACATGGAAAATAATTCTAGCTTTAAATAACTGATAAAAAAAACACCACAACAAAAGTGGGCCATTTCAGGTTGAATACAATTATTAGTATTTGTTTTAAAGGGGTTTTCAGCATAAGCACTTTAAAAGGCATGCTTTAAAAGCAATATTTGACGGTTGGCGGAGCTCCAAAGACACCAATTCATGTGTACTGTATCACTGCAGATGGACTGGTAAAACAAAAGCATTGTGTTATTCTAGATCAGGGGTGCCCAAACGTTTTCCAAAAAAAGGGGTCAAAACTGGAACTCAATGGTGAGCCACTGGCCAGAAGTAAACACCTATTGTATTGTATGGTGAAGATGCAAAATGGCTCAAGGATCCCAAGTTCCCTTAATTGAATATTATTTTAGCTGTTACATAGTTAACCCCTTAAAACCCACCTGCTGAATACAATTGGGCTCATTTCCAGTCATACCAATTAATGCATTTCCAAAACTGTTTAGGGACCCAAATATGCAGAAATATTCAAACAGCCTACACCATTTTAGAATAGCCGAAAATAACACATGTATACTGAATTCAAAAAACTGCATGGTTTTGCCCAAAACTGCATGTGATTTTCATAAAGTGGGCATGTCTGTAAAGGGGAGACTCGTGGGTACCCATAGAACCCATTTTCATTCACATATCTTGAGGTCAGAGGTCAAGGGACCCCTGTATAAGAAAAAAGGCCATGCCAGTTTTTCCTCGCCAAAATGTTGCCTAATTTTGGAGCGTTATCTACCTCCTTTCCAACAAGCAAACATGATATGGTTGGTACCAATGGATTCCTTAGGTTTTTCTAGTTTCATAAGATACCAGTAGCTACTCTAACTCTAAAACAGAGCCTCCGAAACCAGTAAGACTGTAACATCACCAGTAATCTCGTGGGCCTTATAATTAACAAAAATAATTCGCTAACATCTGGCGGACCAACTTTGGGCAGCCCTGTTTTACATATTTCAACAAATCCCACGGATGAACAATAACAATGTGTTAGTCCGTCTTTTAATGCTTTCAAACTTTTATATCTTGTTTGGTCCCTACCTTGGTTTTTACTGAAAACGTAAATCTTTACGAAAGAAAGGCCAAATCACTTCCTAAAACAGCTGGGCAATATTATTATTATTGTTATTATTATTTATTTATTTTATCAAATGTATGCATATGAGTTTTTTTGCTGTGCCAATCAATGCATGAGCGCACGGTGATGTGCCCTGAACCCAGCGGCGAGCACAGCGCAAACCACTTTCCATGTGAAAGCACCATTATCCTCTAATTTGTCAGTGGGAATAAGCTAAAAAATAATCGTATATATAATATATATTGTATGTCTGAGGCATACACAGGGATATGTCTAAAATATATTACAGTATGAGGCAGCTTTCATGTACTGGTTCATAGGCAGTTTAATTAACATGAATAACAATCGGCAACATGAATTTCAATAAGGTTTGGCTGAATTTCTTTTCTTCCCTGAATTTATGATATACTGTTATTGATCCCTCAGGCAGGAAATCTTCTTTTCCCCTTTTCTAGTTTGGATGTTGCACTGAAAAGCCAGTATGTTACAGCTGATAAAAGGGTTGCAGAAAGAATGAAGAGTTGTTTATGCTGCTGAAGGATACTTCAACACGTATGGCCACACAGGAGATCAAACCTCTATATTTATCCTTAATCATTAAAGCGCCTAAACAGCTAATGAAAAGAACATTATCTGAGCCTGAGCAGTGGCCTGGGGCAGAATTCTGCTGTGAATGTTGGAAATAGACAACCTGTTGCCGACTTTTATTCACAGCGGTCTCCCTTCCAGCGAAATGGGACACTAAATGAGGGATTCAGGTAATCTTCATCTTTGCTAGACGGTGCCATGGAGACTGCTGAGAGGACTGTGAATATGTGAGAGGGTTGCACTGATCCTTGGTGAGCATGGGCCAATTTAAATTGGGACTACTTTTAAATTGGTGTGAGGAGTCAAACCTTGTCCTAAACAACTCTAAAACTGCAATCCTCTAACCCTACTTTTATCAATGAGCCAATACAGCTTGTCACAGATTACAAGTACCATGGCATTGTGCTCGACGAAGGGGTCAAGCAGTAAGCTGTTATTATTATTTTGTCTTATTTTCATGGTCTTCACTGTACCAAAAGTTTAAATAAAAAGTAAGTTAAAAACAAACACACAGGTAGTGGTGTGGTTTCAGACTGCAACCAACTGAGTACCCCTCTGGTCACTCCTCTATTTTCAAAACTGTGGTAACGTGAGATGCTGAGTGCAAAACTGTGGTAACGCTGTTCGCCTTGCTCAGAGGCCATCCTTACAGTAATAACACTACTTTAGGAGCAACAGAGGTCAGACGGCTGCTGGTGGTACCACGGTTTTGCACTCTGCGGCTCACATTACCACAGTTTCACAAGCGTGTCGAAGAACTACGGTGGCCTTCAGGTAACGTAAAAATGCAAAAGGCTCTCTCTAGAGCCAGTGTTTGGTTTATCCGTTCTGGGCTACTGTAGAAACATGGCAGAGAAACATGGCAGACTCCGTCAAGAGGACCCGCTCCCTATGTAGATATGAAGGGCTCATTCTAAGCTCACGAAAACACAACAATTCTTATTTTCAGGTAATTATACACTAATGAAAACATAGTTATGAATATTATATTCCATTTCTGCTAATAGATCCCCGAAATATGACATGCTGTTCCTTTAACTAACCACTTTTATATATTTGTGTGTGTGTGTTGGGGCGTGTGTATATATTTTATATATATTTCCCCCTTACACCTAATTAGTTGTAAAGTGCAATGTGTGTATGTGTATGAGTATGTCTAGTGGTGACTGTGTTTTTGGTTGTGCAACAGACCATGTTCCCCACCGGTACAAATAAAGAGACACCTATCTATCTACCTAACATCCGGTGCACAAATGAGACCAGAGAATAACAGTAAAACAGTACACCTGAGACTCTACACCTCAATTATGCAGAGATTTGGTGACATGAATCATTTTGCTCGACCATAATTGAGCCTGGCAGACTGACAAAAATTGGGCATAGAACTGCCTTTTGTGGTAAATAATTCAAAGCTAGGGAATAGGTTGAAACACAAGGAAGGAAACTAGTGGTTAAATACAGTTGGCAGTTGCAGCAGTAGCAATACGACAGTCTTTCTCATGAGGGGAGGAGTTTTGATTATTGACGGCCAAATGGAAAGAAGAAATTAATTCTGTCCTGTATCAAGCTTCAGATCTGTCAGTTTTTGTCTTTGAAGTGTTCAGATTGGATGTCGTGTCCAGCTGGGTCGCTTTCAACTCTGATCAAACTGGTTTCCAATCACTAGCGAACCTATCTTTCCCTCCACTTACAGCAGCAGGTGTTTGGAGGCCCTTCAAAAGGCCAGGGGCAGGTGTGTGACTGCTGTCAGTAGTGTAAAATTCACACTCACACTCTATCCTCCATTTCCATCTTCTCAGTCCAACCTCAAACCGTGAGAGCACCCAGGCAAAAAGGGAGCCATCAGTGTTGGACAAAAATAGAACTTGCTACCCTTGCGTTCCAAAGGCTGCAAATGCACCGCTTTGTGTGCTTGTTATTTGGTTTCATGGGAGAGCTGTTTCTTTATCAGCTGGGCGATGGAAATGCCAAAAATGAGGCAATTCCAATGAGAACGCCTCTCATTATAGGGAAGTCTCCTCATTATAAGTGTGGAGTAAGCAACATGGGTGAGAAATGTCACCTGAAATCATGCTCTATTCTCCACAGTAATTACCCTGAATTCACAATGAGAAAAAGGGAAAGAGGTGCTCTACATCTGAGGGTTGTATTGTCTGTGTTTCTGAACATTTGCACCACTTGGACAGGGTTTCAAATTTGCCTTTTAAATGCTGTGAATGCTAACCCTTTACAGTAGACAGTATACATTCTTGGCAGCCAGAGAAGACAACATAATCAAAGCTTTTTGATAGGGGTGTAAGAAAACATTGATACACATGGATATCACGATATTATGTTTTGTGATAATGTATCGATTCTCCAAAACACTGTATGAATAATGAATTAACCTCTTAAAAATCTGACGTCGGGCCCAGCCGCTATTCGCCCTTTCGAAGGTTATAGCGGGCTAAAGAATCCGTTGTCCATGTCATACTGGCTTGTTGCAAGGAATGCTAAATAAAGGTCCAAAGGAATGCTAAATTTTGGCGAGTTAAAAACTGACATGGCCATTTTCAAAGAGTTAAAA
>CAKALG010004041.1:0-15131 GCA_916700815.1 Helicolenus hilgendorfi
TATATATACTATAAATATTTTTGCATTGACACCAAATCTTTCGCCATCGTCTTGTCTGTCAACTCTCTTTTGTCTCGTGTGTGGGAAATCTGACTCCTGCTATTCTGTGCTGAGACTCCATATGGAGCAGACACTCAGTTTGTGGCGTCCATCGTCCGACTATGTATTGATAACACGGCGATGATAATCAAAATGAACTAAATGGGTTTTATTTCAATAAAAAAAGCAAAACAACGAAGGGCAAGTTTTGTAATCGTTGTATGCCCTGACACCGTATAACAACGGTAACACTGTCTACCGGGGCAAACCTAGGCCAAACAAGTGAGGTGCTGACCGAGCCCGGCTGGTCGCTGTCACTTCAGGACCACCATGATCAAAGGATATAAATGGAAACTGTTAAGTCCAACTCTGCTTTAATTTGCAGGTGTATTTAGATTTTTATCTAGACATGTCGTTTTGGGGCATTTGCTGAAACGACTGATGCTGTCATGCTTCTTGGGAGGACAGTCTCGAAACTTGAGCAGGACTTTAGTGCCAGGACTTGGACTTACTGGGCCCCAGCTCTGTTTGTAAAATTTGGTTTCAACATAAATCCCAATATAAAAGATAGTTATTCTCTCATTCTGAACAAGTGAGGGTATAAGACATCTAAAAATTGTTAAAATATACTTGATTAAGTAAAAGTAAATGATAACTATGAGGTGGAAGAGCAGACTGAATGTTTGCCCTCTGTTAGTTATTCTATATTCTAAAGGCTAAAGGCTTACTAATAATGAGTTTGTATTGATTATATTAAAATGTGAATCCTAATTCCATTTAACTTTGTCTTTGGAATGTATATGAATGTTTGCTAGTGTGTGTAATCTTCTCTTTTTCTTTTTTTTCTATATTCTCTCTCTCTTTACCACCCTTTTTAATAATTTATTCTCTTTTTAAAATTGATTAAGGTATGCATTGGAGAGTGCCCTGATCAAGCCCCACTGAGGGTTTTTTGCACCTCTCCATCACATTTGTTGTTGTTTATGTAATCTCTACTTGTACCTTTTTTATACGTGTAAACAAATCAAATCAAGGGTAAACACTGGTGAAGGAGAACATTTTGAAAACATACCTTACAATTGTGAATTCCCACAAAATCTAACAATCACCTGCTAATCCAAACTTCTACAATGCTTACTTTGTGCTGCTCATCTTACCCCCATAACGAGTTTAATTTCACACATCCTCAGCATTACCGCTCCTCTGAGCCACACCTGCACTACTTACAGACCGGCGGTGCTGATTAAAAAACAACTGACATCAGCAGTGGAAAAATGAACAAACGCCTCGTGTCACACTTCCGACCCCAGGGTGAAGGAGTGCAAATGAACGAGTGATCAGTTGGCTCACTATCCAATCATCTGTGTAATGTAACTTCCCCTGTCTGCGCTCACCTGTGTCAGCAGCAAAGGCTTGTTCAAAATGTCTGGCAGTGACGGCTCTTACCAACTACTCTCTCTCCTACACCGCCTCATTTTCTCTTTGCCCCCCCCCCTCCTCTTTCTCTGTTCCTCCATTATCCATTTTATGCCGTTGCACCCTATGTGACAGATCGTACAGAGCGAGCCCCGCTGGTGCTTTTGACACTTAATAAAACATATCAGTTAAACCAATTACAGTGAACAAGGTGAAGGATTTGTTTTTTAATTCTTATTGCAACAATCTTTAGATTGGATTTTTTTTGTTCAAGTCCTCAAACTGTGACTTGTAGGCACTGCTGAAGACAAGTGCAAACAATACCACACAGCAAACAACTCATCATACCCCCATACAAATATGTGATGCTCACGTTCAAACACATATTTGGACGCTATACACTAGTTCTTGAGATGAAGATTTGGGGAGGTAAATAAAATAAATTGGAATAGAATTTCTTTTTTTTTTTTAAAAGTGGAAATAAAAGGAGTATGAAATGCAATGAAACTGTGTGTATAGAGCTGGTCATGCTGGTCTAAAATCATCTCACAAACTTGCTAAGCTACACATGCATATTCATGAAACTATTAAGAAAATACAGATGTTAATACAGATGTTAACAGAGAGTTGAAATCATCCTGACCAGAGTCTTTTACCAGAAATTACTAGCAGCCTCAGCTCAGATGAAAAAACTACAGTGTCAAAGACAACTTTGATATTGGACAATTATGCTTAACCCTCAGGTAATGTTCAGTAACAATGATTTTAATGTTCGCTACCAAGCTTCTTCATTTGTCTTGATTCATACAGTGTATGTGCCCGGCAGCTACAGTTTTGTGAAGGAATGGCTAAGGTCATGCAAATAAAACTACTTGTTTAAGGTTGGTGAAAGATCATGGTTAAATGTCAGAGAAACTAAACTGGACCGCCCTGACCTTCACACCCTTCCTTATTGCTGCGATATATGAATATTACAGAATTTCCTGAAACTGAAAGTTTCCAGTGAACATAAGCACTACTCTAATGCAAATTAAACAGAAACAAAATTAGAGCAAATAAATTGTGTGCAAATGATTCCAATGGTTCCTCCATATCCCTAAAATCTGCAGCATGCCACACCACTCTATCATTTAAGTTACCAGTAATAACACTAATTCACTAAGACTAATGATGTACAGTGAGTGAAGACATTTTACTTTTCAAATCATTCTGTGATTCCCTCAAATAGTGAATCTCCTGAGACACAGTAAAGTAAAAAAAAAAGAGACACCTTTCTGAAGTTAAAGCTACATTATTTCCAGTACATCTGCTTTGAGCTTTCCATCTTGTACTCTGTACAATGCATTATTTTGGCTGTTGGCTCAAACACAAGCGGTTCTGCTTTGTTAACCACCTGGCGCAATGTAGCTGCCTTTCATGCCCCCAAGGACATGCATAGGTGGCATTTGGCTCTGAACCTTTTTCCCAAAACTTAATGACATCAGTAGAAGTCTTTCAACTCTTCAGCTGATAATTCTGTGCAACAACACTGGCACACTACTGTGAATGAATGCTTTCAATTTACAGTAACAAGTCATTCAACACATTGAGCAGAAGATTTTAAATTAATTCAGTCCACAAATCTCTATGTCCCCCTGGATACCACTGACATTCAGTAATGAGTCACCTCATCATAATCAACTCCAAACTAAATGGCTTCAATTAAATAATAAATTACTCCATGGACATTAATTAGATGTAGGTGATTTGTTTCATTAATGCAGTATGTTTGTACTGATACCCTGAATGTTGTTGCAATGGGCCCTTGGGATTTTTTTTGAAGAGGATTGAACACAGTTGCAGAATTCTGCCACAGTATTGAAAGAGAGAACGATTTGACAAAATTTGAGAGGACAGAGGATACTGTGGGTGAACAGCGCAAATTCAGACACATTACAAATGAGTTTGGGGAGCATAGGTATCTGATTGTTGCACTGCTTGACTATCAGCTATTGTAGCATCATATGCAGTACCTCCCTGATACAGTTATAAGCCCAGATGAAACCTAATGGGAGCTCTTTAACTTGCCAAAGCTCAGAACCGTACTGAACGTGATGTACAGTGCATATTGTTTGCAAAGGGGCAAGCCCATAGACTGTATATAAGAAGTGGACATAGTCACCGTGACGTCACCCATTGGTTTGTGGACTGCGGTTTTGAAGCCTTGAGTTGGTTTTTGGTCATCGGCATCTTGTTTGTGGTACAATTAACTTTCATGAACTGAAAACACGTTGTGAAAGGGTTAAAGTTGTAAGACAAAAACACGGACCGGACCGGACAACGCCGTGGTAGCGAATCGTCAATCACAAGGTAGCCACGCCCTAAAGCATACCCTGCTTTATGGTCTATTTGACTCTAAATGGGACCATAATATACTAAATGAATATCATGCTGTATTGAAGAAGACTTGAAACCAGCGATTGAGACCATAAACTCATGTTTTCTTTTTGCTACATAAGGGGTCGCCCCCTGCTGGCTATTAGAAAGAATGCAAGTTTAAGGCACTTCAGCATTGGCTTCACTTTTCAGACCCGGAGGTAGACGCCTGGGAAAGCTGTAGTGAACCTAATTACCTTTCTGAGATACACAGGACCTTCTCCCATGACTCCATGTCTTCACCTGCTTCAAATGATACAAACTACCATGGCCTCAGTACAGCAAACCGTCTCAGTCATCTAAATGTACAACAGAAACAACATCAGTCACATCATCAATGCCCCAAAATGACTATGTATATGTCTGGTATCCAGTTCTTATGATAGATCCATGGTCCATGTAGTGAGGAGGTCGGAGTGGATGGATAGGTCAGCAAAACATTGAGCTTTAAAACGGTAGACTGCAGTTTGTTTCCCATTTCCAACCACGAGTCAACGACTTAACTTGACCAAGTGTTTATTATTGTAACCATGGTGACGATGCTCCCCTAACCTTAACGAAATAGTCATTTCAACCCTAACCATGACGTTTCACTAACCTTAACAAAGTACTTAACCAAGTTGTTTTGTTGTAAACAAAGCTCAGCTGTGTTGTAATTTTGCAATAGTGAGTGGTTTCCAAGGACAGTTTTTACTCGTTTTAAATATTGGATGTCTGCTGACGGTTAAGTCCTTTGGGGTTATACTTGTTGTATCATATTCACATTGCACAATGCTTGCCGTGTTGCGTGTGTGAGTGTTATCAATTGAAATGTGATGATGATGTGCGGAGCAATATATCTGACCCTGCAACATGTCAGCGTGAAGTAGAAAGTCGTTTTGGAAGGAAATGAATAACTTAGTAACACGGTTGTTTTGATGAATATCTTTCATATCATGGTGGTAGCACAGCGTGTGTTTTCTATAAAGTAAGTGGTAATATGGCGCTGACTCAGGTTTGCACCCGCTTTCTCCCTCAGCTGTGTTCCGCTCCAGTGAGCAACAGTCACCCAAGTGATTCTGACTCGGCTTGACCCGGGACAATATTCTTTCACCGGGTCCAGTTCCACCTCACTGGGTGCATTTCGCCACTTATGCACTTAACAGTAGCGTGCTGTCTCTTCCCCCCTCTTCATCCTCTCTCTGTGTCGATCTCGCAGTTGTCTCAACAATTTCTTTTTGCACACTCCTCCCATCACTCACCCTTTCTGCTTTCTCTTTTTACTGTCTGTTACTCCAACTCTCTGTCGATTTGTGCTCATAAATTCTTTACTCGGCTCCCTAGTCATAATTTAATAATCAGAAGTAAGAAGCAGAAGAACGTTCTCCTACTCCGTTATTTGTCTTTTTGAGATTTGCACAGTCATTTCTTGTCCAATCAGATTATTAGAGGTATTTGAACATCACTAAAGGGAGATTCGTATTATTTCACGTTTGAAATGTGATATACGAAGTCTGTCAGAAGCAATAAACAGTGAGGAAACTGAGAAATACAGTTATACAGTCTGCCCGACAGCTGACGTAAAACAAAGCTTAAGTATCACAGAGGCACACACACATTAACAGACCACCTTGACCTGATAAAGACACATCAACAGCTCTAACCCTCGCGGCTCAGGTAAGGACCACAGTGGCAAAGTCATTGTTATATCTCCTTCTTAATGGCGCTAATATTTGTGTGGGCCATAAATAATGCTAACAAATAACCACATAAAAAGAATTAATGAAAAGCAAACAGAAGTGGAGCAGAGAGATGCATGGTTATACAGAGTAGCGACAAATTACCCTGGGGGGAGGGTGGTGGGATGAGGGGGCTTCGGTACAGTCATTACTCTGTACAGCGAGCACGGTCTGGCTAACACCTGTGTTTCCCTCCGATCTGCCTCACCCTAATTAGCCCACACACACCCTGGGGATCCTCCGACACACAAGACCTGGGCTGGGGGTGTGGACGGGAGGGTTAGACAGGGGGGGAACGCGGGGAGGGCATACAAAAGTTTAAGGTAGAGGACCAAATACCAAGCGTAGGGAGAGAGGATGCACTCTTCTGCTGATATCTGATTACAGAATATTATTATTATGAGAAGGAGAGAGGTGGCGGCGCAGGCAGAAGCTACCTGACATCTGCTGACAGCGGTGAGAATTCGAGGTTGAGAGGTGGAGGAGTCACGCTTCCCTCTCAGTTTCATTTGCACTCACCCCATGGTTCAGAAGTGTGGAATGAAATGTTTGCTAATTTTTTTCTCGTTAAGAACACCTGGAACTCCTGCCCATCCTCCCACTCCCAGTGATAATAGAATTCCTCGCCATTGTTCCTGACTTCCGCAGCCTGACGGTCCATCTCGTTCACAGAGAGGTGTCTTGCCGTTAACCTCATGCTGTAACACATTTAATAACTTTGTACCTGAGTGATTATCGCTGTTTTTTTTCTCCTGTCAGATAGGTTTCCGTCTGTGTGTGTGTGTGTATAATGTAAATCTTTCACACTTTATTGTTGAATGATGTTTCCTTCGACAAGTTTACTTGGTTCCATCCCTAAATATTGTGATAAGCACAATTTTTGATGAGATTTTCTTTTCCGTTTGTGGATTCCTGGACATTTCCCTTATCTTTATCCTCTTCTCCAGTGTTTTTCACTGGTGGGGAGCCAATAAATGAAAGAAAAATGATCAATGCGATCAGGTTACAGCTCACCAATGCATTGATCTAGCTTGATGCCCAGAGGATGGTAAAGATTCTGAGAGAGAGAGAGAGATGTAAACCTAGCATACAGCCAGACTGGCCCCATTGAACTCTGGGTGCAATACACATGAGTTATATCACAAGGGATGTTTCCAAGAGTAAAAATGTATACTGGTATATAAACGTAGATGGGCAACAAGAGTTCATAACAACATGTTTTTGAAAGCAGAACCAGAGTAGTAGATTAGTACATGCCTAGTTAATTATACTTATCTCAGCTTTATGGCTCGGTAAAAATGACCATTTTGGTTGCTTTTGTTGCTGTGAGGCACAGCAGAATGAAATACTTTCTACTACTGATCACTGTATAGAAGTAGTCGCGTATGTCTCCTTTCTCTTTCTGTCACTTTACAACTTATCACACTGATGCCTGCATAGCGATACACAAAAAGATAAACACACACACAAGCACACGACCGTGTGTGTCTGTGCAGACAAACACGCACACAGGCATTCATTCAAATGAATTGAAGTTGACACTCAAACATTTTGTCGATCTATTACTGATCTCTGCCAGGAAATCTGCCACTCTGGTACGTTTTGTGTGTGTGTGTGTGCGTGTGCGTGTGCGTGTGCGTGTGCGTGTGTGTGCTCACTTAGTGAGATGGGAGAGCACCAATCCCCCACATGCTGACTCCAAAGACAAGCATGGATCATATTACCCTGTGCCTCAGGACCACACACACACAGACACACACACACACACACACACACACACACACACACACACACACACATAGTGTACATTCTATCTCTTGCTCTATATATGTTTATACATGTTCATTAACTTTAACTGACCATATCCACATCCTGTTTTGTAAAACAATGTTAGTTTTCACTGAACCGTGTAAAAGATCATTAAGAAAACCAAGTTGTATTTATTTAATTACATCGAATAACACATAATTGCAATGGAAGCATTTGTAATTCAATACTTCTTTTCGTTATATAAATCATATGTAAGTTTGATGTCTATAAATAAATCACGAGCTCTCAAGATGGGTGGTTTGTGGTGACGAAAATTACTCTGTTTCAAAAACATACAAGGTGTGAGAGTGAAAGTGTTGATGCAGAATAGTGTGCGAGCAAAAAAGTAGAAATTGTGGTTTTCCTGGGCCTCTCCTTGTCCTTGCTTAAGGAAACTACACCATAGTGGAATTTACACAGTGTGCTTGCATGAATTTGCAGACAGAGTATTGCAGACGTCAACAGAAACCAACTTGTGTGGTGATGTTTTCATGCCAAATATCCCTATTATTGAGGTGATGTTGGTGAAATTTCCCCACTTCCTCTTCAAATCTTCCTATTTTAAAACATCACCTCTCACTTCCACCTTTCTTTTTCTATCTACGACTCTTTTCCTCCTCTCTTCTCTCAACACACGAGACGGATCTGAGACTCCTCTGGCGGTGACAGAAGTAGGCTGCGCACGCCACAGCGCCGGCCCAATCAGTGACGATCTGCATGGTAATGTGTGGCAGGGGCGGGATAATGAAGTTCCCAGCTTGCCGACTGGAAGGCTATCCTCCGGTGTGCTGAGTGATTTATCTCCTCTGTCAAGAGCCAGGACAGCCAGGACTTGTCCTTCCCCATGGTCCCCGGGAACAGGAGTCGAGCGGAGCCAGATAAGAGATGGAGAGAGCAGAGGGCCCGATTTGCTATAAAACATGAAGCGGAATACATATATTATATTAAAGAAAACAATACCAGATATATTAAAATTAAGATTTTAATCAGAATCCCTGTAACTATTAATATCTGAAAATGTATAATATATGTTTTTTGTGGGGAGGGGACCAGTGCAGTTGTTGGGGCGCAATAGTTAGTGGGACCTATCACACTCCCCATGTTGTTTCACTCATTCGTCCCCTACACTGTAGGCCTATTCATCACACTCATCCTGCCCAAAGCAACATGACAAAATGCAAAATAACTCTCATTCATGATTTACAACTCTTTTGTGATGTAGCCACAAACAAAACCCCACAGTGATGTTGTCTATTATACAGAATGCACCCCCCCTCCAAAAAAAAAAGAAAAAAATGGAAGGAAGGAAGGAAAAAAATGTGTGACATGGTCCCAAGATACTTGTTTAAGGACTTACAGGATATATTTCCCTGCTGCAGCTGTGGGTGTGATCCATTAAGTAAAAAGAGAGAAAGTGACATGTTGAGTCTGTTGGCTTGTCAGCTGACATCTTATTAATGCTTCATGAGATTAGTCCAAACAACTTTTATACCGATGGTACCAAGCATTTAGCATGGTTTTAGAGCATGAAATATATATTGAACATTAATTTTGAATATCTTGGTTAATCTATTCATAGTTTATGTGGGCTGTCAAAGTTAACGCGATAATAACGTGTTAATGCAAATTTGTTTTAACGCCACTAATTTCTTTAAGGCATTAATGCAATTTGCGGTTTTTAGGTTGTAGTGGGCTGAGTGTGAAGATATTACTAAACTAGAAAAATCTAAGGAATCCATTGGTACTAACCATCCCATACTAGCTTGTCGCGAAGGAGGCTAAATAACGCTCCAAAGTTACGCTAAATTTAGTCGAGGAAGCCTTGACCTCTGACCTCAAGATATGTGAATTAAAATGTGTTCTATGGATACCCACGAGTCTCCCTGTTACAGACATGCCCACTTATGATAATCACTTGCAGTTTTGGGCAAGTCATAGTCAAGCCAGCACACTGACACACTGACAGCTGTTGTTGCCTGTTGGGCTGCAGTTTGCTTGTTATGATTTGAACATATTTTTTATGCTAAATGTAGTACCTGTGAGGGTTTCTGGACAATAATTGTCATTGTTTTGTGTTAATTGATTTCCAATAATAAATGTATACATACATGTATAAAGCAAGCATATTTGCCCACTCCCATGTTGATAAGTATTAAATAATGAAAAATGTGTGATTAATTTGTGATTAACCAAGATTAAATATTTTAGCCCTATTACTCTATATATCTATTTACCCTCTCTTTTAAAAACATATGAACAAACTTGTTTACCTGTCCTTCATCATGGTGGCACATTTAACTGTTTTCAAAATGAATGAATGAATGAAAGAATGAAAGCTTAGGAGCCTTTGCTGTCGGTATTGTGATCTACTGCCATAATGTTGGATGACAGATTGGTGAAACGACCCAAAAAAAAAAGTTTTCAGCTGCATCAGCTCTTTCAATCTCTGGTTAAGTTCATCACTTTCAACATAGTGTGGCATGATGATTGAGTTGATTTATTCATCCTACAGGCGATGGGCTAATGCTGTAGGCAGACTGCTGAGTCATTAGATCCTAGTGTTTCACTCTATGAACTCTTAAACCCAGTTACCTGCATCATATAAAGTAGCCCATATATTGCAGCCATGGTCAACAATGGCAGTTATTTTGCTCACCTGCAATGGGCGGTCCCTGCACCTCACTTTGTCTCTCCAGGTATGACCTACCCAATTTGGATTTGTTTTCCATTTTTTTACCCTATCATCTCTTTTTCCCCTCTTTTTCTACATGCTCTTCTTGGCACTCGACACCGTTCCTTGTCTCCCAGGCCTACAGACTGGTCACTTTAAATCTCTGTCAGACTTGACCTTGGACAAATAGTTAAATTAGTCCAGTGATGTACATAATGAGTTCATTTAGGTAATTAAGCATTCAGGTGGAATGGGGAAAAAAGGCTCACTGAATATGCCTGAGGAGTTTTATATGTTGGTGAGGCAAAATGATCAAGATACATAATACATCTAATTGGATTTTTTCTACGCAAATAACACTAATTGTATATATGATATCTAGGTTTTGGGGAATTTCTTGGACAGATGCACAAATCTTAATCTAATACAAAATTAGAATCTCAAAAATTAACAAATGAAGTCACGCTTTATAGCTTCCTGTTATGGTTCTAAAACAAGATCCAAATTTGATGTGGGCAACAAAAAGCTAACATTTTCTGCAAGAAACAAATCCGTCCAAACCTTAATCATAGAAATGACATGTATATACTACAATTTTCTTTGGTCAACTACATTTTGGCAGGAAACAGAATTGCTGCATGGATTTTAGGCAACAAAAGCACTTTGGTTAAGCTCAGAGTAAATGCATGCTTCGGTTAAATGTTAATAAATGAAACCGTGCATCTTGCTTTACAGGCTGGGTTCATCTCCGTTCTTTTCCGTTTTTTCAAATGGAAACGCCCACACAGCCGTCAGCAAAAAGCATTGATGTAGCTTACGGAAGTAAGCTAATCAATAAGGTTATGAATATGAATGCCAGCATTAGCTGAGTCAGTTTTCACTGTGTTAAGCTTTGAAATAACTGAAAGGTTTGATTCTGATTTTTGGAAGTGGCGTTGTATGTACACTCCCGCGTTCTGCAAGGTAAAATTACTGCTTTTGTCAATGGAGTCTGGTGACTTTGAAGAGGGTGATATAACGGCCTCAGTTCTCAGTTGGAAAGGGCTTTATTTTACCGTCAGATAATGGCTTCAGTTCCCTGTCGGAAAGGACGGTCTAAGTCTCTTCAAAGCTACCAGACTCCATTGACAAAAAAAGTAATTTTATCTCGCAGAACAAGGTAGTTGCTGGTCTACCGCTGCCTCTATCGGTTAGTTTGTTTGTGTCATTGTATCACTGGGAAGCTACAGATTGATATAAAAACCTAAAAAAAACCCAACAAAAATAAGTGAAGTGCAGATACATGTTCATTAAACAATGTTTCCTCATTATGTTGGTAATAAATGCAATAACGCTGATATCACATTTCTCTTTTACCAATTACAAATTGGTAGTATACATTTTATTTCTAGGAGACTGATTAGTCCCAATAGGTATCTTTTTATATTGTGTTGTATACATAAACACAATATGCCTACATTGGTCAAATTAGATGTATATCAGATTTGTATATTGAAGCAACGTCCTAGTAGTTCTACATGGCTCTGAGTCAGAAGGGAATATTGGAAAAAAAGAACATGCAGTAGATGTCGCTGACACACGTGGTGGTGTGGTGCATGAAGATGGAGCCATCAACATGTTTTTTACAATAGCGAGATCTGTGGGGGAATTCCTGACTGGTAATGTTTTAAAGTGAACTTGTAAATTTCACTTTTGGACCTTGTTCTGTCATGTCAGCACAATGATGTATTCACCTCGACAATAACTGACTAAACACTTCAACAGTTGCCCTAGGTTTATCCTCTCATGAAAACATCTTTTCGACAAGAGGACTGACACATGAATTGTGGTCCTTGAAGCACTGCTAATGCTTAATGAATAGGAGTAGGAGCGCCTGTGACAGGTTTTATGTTAAATTATCTACAGTAATATTAACCACCCTGTGTTTTATGTAGAATATGGATATCTTTGCCCAACATTAGAGACATTATCACACACATAATATTCTGGAATTAATCTTTAATTACACTAACAATGTGCCGGTGTTTTTTTTCTCTCACCTCTCCTCTCCTGTTTAATTAAAACAAATGAACAAAGCCAGGGGTTCTCATAACCTGATTTAGCAAAGATCAACCTCATTTGGAGTGAATTAAAATATAATGCAGTGGAATTCATTATCCTATTTCCATTGTGCATTCTATGAGCCGACATACAGTATTCGTGAAACACATGAAGCAGAAAAGGACTTTTATAATTCTGATAAAGAAGTCACAGTATTTTAAAAAAAGCAGAGACTGACAGAATATTCTGGATAATTGCGCATTTTAAACGGTGTAATTCTCCAAACGAAACGTGTGAAGACGGCATCCTCTAAAGCTTTTGAAACTGTAAAATACCTAATTTTAATAAGGAGTTGCCACTTTCATTTGTCACAGCTCTAATTTGAGAATTTCAGCCATTTAATTTACTTAATTATTTCAAAAGTAATTTAGCCTTACCTGAGACTACAGTGTTGGAGAACGTGAGAGAACAACCTGTTACTTAAGTGGTTAGTGAAACAAAGCGTGCTCTTGTGTTAATAGTAACTGTTGCTGCTACTGTATCTCAACATGATCAGATTTGTGGGAACTTTGGCTTTGGTCATTGTACAATTGTATTGGTTTACTGTAGCATTGGTGGTGTAGTCATTCTTACATTCCAGTGCTGCATTCTTTTAGTCATTCAGGATCAGACCAGTATCCCTAGGAACTACAATCATATTAGTTTCTACTTCCAATTTTGGATCTCATCATTTGCGTCCAATGCCAAACTTCATTACCAATGCAGGAAATAGTGTGACCTATATGTAGTGAGGCGGAGCGTGGCGGTGTGGCGGTCAGGTTAGTGCATGGTGGTGTAGCTTGTTGTCTTTGCCGTTAGTTTGCCTTTTTATTAACAGTAACCACAATCTTTACCAAAACAGATAAACAAACATATTTATGCCTCAGTGCTGGCAGCAGCAGAGGCTGGAGGCATTATGTTTTTGGGTTGTCCGTCTATATGTACATCCGTACAGCCCATTCTTGTGAACGCAATAATAAACGCGTGGAGGGAATTCCTTCAAATTTGGCATTTGGCAACGTCCACTTGGACTGAAAGTTGAATTGATCAGATTTTGGTGGTCAAAAGTCGACGTCACTGTGACCTCATAAAATGTGTTTTTGGCCGTAACTCAAGAATTCATATGCTAATTCTGACAATTTTACACAAATGTCTAACAGGATAAAATGATGATGTGATGACATTTTGGACAGACATGGATGTAAACTGCAACTTGAGTGGTGGCATACAAAAATGCAATGTGGTAATTCTAGTTTTACATTGTACTGTATTGTATTTACCTAGCTCTAAATGTTTTCCATAATGGCCGGTCCAATTCCAAGATAATTATTTAACAAAGTAATACAAGTTGATGTCCAGTTGCAGATATCCATTGTACTTGGTTTCATACTGGTAAACCTGCCAATGTATCAGAAAAAGTTCAATAGAAGAACACGATTTTATTCACAAAAAAGTGTTCCATGTTTGCAGCAGCATAGCATAGTGTCAATCCTGCCGACACTTATACAGTACAAGCCACAAATGTATTCAGCAACTTATATAACGGATTAATTGATATCAAACTAAATTAATTCTAAAATGAAGTATTTTTGCAAAATCGTTTAACTCAAAGTTGAAATTTATTTGAAAGACTACCAAATCCACCAAACACAAAGCAAAATTAAGGTCAAGGGGGCCCTTTCAACACTGTAGGAACACGACAGGTACAGGCAAACAACAGTTGCATAGCCCACTGCATGCTATTACATCTGATGTCAAAGAAAAACTTTGCACAAGTGTGGGGACTAAGCAATGTCGACAAATTTGTTAGTTGCGTAGTGTAAAGAAACAGTTTCTCATGTGTTGCGTTGTTAAAGAATTCTTACCCCATCCTTAACAAGTTTATGCCTGCTCTGAACACCCTAACCCCCACTGCTGCTCTCAGCAAGCAAAACAAATGAATTCAATAGAAGGGTAACAAGCCGACACCAACAGAAACCACACCTGTAAATTAGCTAACAACGGCAAGTGCTAAAATAAACCTCTAACAGTATTTTTAGCAAAGGAGTTGTAAGTTAGTTTACACGAGTAGTATATAATGATGCAGATAGGGAGTTCATACGGGCTCCTTTTAGCATCAGCTAGCTAGTGTTCCGATCTGGCTAATTACAAAATGTCAGTTGAAGAGGACTCAGGTGTGAGTCAAGTCCTTTGGGGCAGCAATGCATTATGGGAAGTGGGGGCTGATGTATCATGATTGTATACTGTGTTACGCTCACTGCCCTTACTGATATACTGCTTCACAAAAGTAAACATAATAGGCATAGAACCTTTAATCTTAAACATGTCGGTATACTGCAGTAATATTATTAAAGAATAATGATAAGCATAGTAATGTGCACAGCTTTGCCACTTCTATCATTGTATTAACAACAAAAGCCTAGAACATCATTACAGCTTTAAAGTAAACATTCCCCATGTCCCTCACCTCTTTATTCAGTTCCTATCAGGCATCAGTGATAGGGCACAAAGAGAATGGAAAATGTTTTCTCTTTTGCGAGTCAAAAGGATCTAGTGTAACCCTCTTGTTCGCTGTAGCTCATTATTAGGAAGCGTTAACAAGTCCGTGTTCAGGCAGAGGGAGAATAAGTACACAGTAATTGACTCCTGGCCTCTCTCATCGCATTAGAGGCCCGATGAAATGGGCTCCGCTTTCACGGGCGCGCAAGATGACTGAGGGAACATGCTTGTCTCATTTGTCATCAGAACCGCTTGAAATAAGCATAAGGCCTCAGCAGATGAACCATGAACTTCCATTTTTTATAATAGACTCACTGTGTGCATCTGCATCTTTACGTCCTCACTCTATCATCTGGGTGGAATATCGTTTGTGTGACAGTGTTTCACAGCATAAAACAACGTTTTAACATCCAATTGCACACACACACACACACACATGCAGCATACAGTATATGCACACACAAGCAGTGTGTGTCGGTGCAGAG
>CAKALG010004042.1:0-14189 GCA_916700815.1 Helicolenus hilgendorfi
ATTGTTTAGGTACATTTGGAGCCTATCAAAATTTTGAACGCATATGGTATATACTATACTGTGCTGTTTATTTTTTTTTCACTGTTCTTCCATAAAATGTACAAGGAAAGCTTTGTGTCATACAATGAGTAGAGAATATACAGTTTGACCACTATCACCTGGACTAAAAGTCAGTTATGACTGACCCTGTATAATGTTTGTAGATGAGCAGTTTGTATTGTCTGCTGTGAAGGATTTTTTTCATTAGCGCAGAAGAACATCTGGATTGAGGAAAACAAATTTCGAGTTAGAAGAAAAACTGAGGTACTGATGAAAATGGATATGATAATATTTAGAAAATGTTAGATAGGAATGAGAATAAAGAAACTTTTCGATTATTTTCTGTGTTTTGACTGCCTCACAGGTGCTTCCATGCCATGCTGGACTTCGGAACATAAAGTCAGTGATCTGCAGAGTTGGCACCTTTTATGTTATATAATTTTACTGTTTTATAGTTGTTATAAAACATGTAAGGCTTTACAACCAACAACTCTAGCAGTCTAATAATAGATTAAATGATAGACTAGTCAACATACATGAGAAAATGTAACTTTTCGTATTTTATAACAGAGCAGAACTAAATACTCACCTATGAATTGTATCTCTTTTGTTTACTATTACAGTACATGTAATGTCCGACTAACTTGATTAAGTTTCTGCTTTAAACAAATTGTGTCTTTCAAAGAGTCAAAAACCACATCAACAGACAGCATGGAATCACATTACAACACACCATTACACCAACTCACAACTTATTTACTTGTACTTACATAACAGTGCATGAAAAACTAGTACTTTATATGTCACCAAAAGACACCTATAAATGAACCCAGCTTAACCATTATTACACTATTTCAATATTTAAGTGTGACTGATATAATACCTGAGCATATATTACAACTTGGCTTTAATCTATATGAAATAACAATACGAGAATGGAGAGTGAGCGAGGAGATGCTGTTTATGTAGATATTTAAAATGATCTTTGCTTGTTTCCTGAATTACATGTAAGATAAACGATGGCTCTATGCATTGCAAGTATGATCATGAATAGGGATGCACCGATCAAACTTTTTCAGTCCTGATACCAATAGCGATACCTGGGCTTTGAGTATCGGCCGATATCGAGTACCGATCTGATACCAGTGTTTAATTAATACGCTGTATGCCTCACTGTGTGGGAGTAACTGGGATCATTCTTTTATGTGTAAGGCAACATCAGGTTTGACTTAAACATTCCTTTCCTAACTTTGTAAAACAAAACATAACAATTAAAGGCATAGATATAAATTTAGTGAATTGTTATTTATTATTAAAATAATAAATCGTGCACCGGCAACTTCAAAATCAACAGGAATTACAACTCATAATGTATATTGTATAGAAACATAGAATTGAATTGAACCGATACCCGATCCAGCTATTTGAGTCAGTATCGGCCCGATATCCGATCCAGTATCGGTATCGGTGCATCCCTAATCATGAACATGTACAAATAAAGATAAGTTGTTTGTTGGATTTAGAATTTTAGGAAACTAATCTTGTCACCTTAAAGAGAATCACTTATATTAGTTGCTGCAAAAGCAGCAAAGTAATTAATATGGCGAGAAAAACCATCTGTGAATGGCAACATTTGCTTACAATGGAAAAAGCTCACCAAGAGGGAACGATGAACTTTTAAAATAATTACTGTGACATTAAACCACAAAACTACAACCTCAGAAGTTACCAGAGAATAGAAGAAATGCATCTGTTAAACTGTCAGCAAAAACAACGTAGTAGGTTTCCAAAGCTTTTGTCATATTCAATCAAGTCCAAAAATATCCCTGACCTCAAGCAAAGACGATAACAAAGGTGGATGTATATCGACCAAGGACATCATGTAACCTCCTGTATCCACTTTGGTCATTACACAAAAAAAAAAACACATATTGGAAATACAGCATGTATTTCATGTGATGTCAGCGCCTCCTTCATATCTTTCCCTTCTCATCCATTCAGTTTGTTTGACGTAGACAATTGCATACTGTGTAAGATTAGGAGCTGAGCAGGTGTGGCATGAACCTATGTGTTATAATATAACATTATGAGTTTCAACATAGCCTTACTTCTTGTTAGGTCATTTTTGTCCACTCTATTGAAGGACTGTATTTTGTTCCAGCAGGAGCAAGCACTATGAAGGCCATGAATGACTGCCAGACAGAAATGTCCCCGATAAGAACGCCCACTGCAACATTTAACACCTGCATTTTGTACTTGTTTTTTTCTTGCCCTAGAGTGCTGCAGGGATGACATACATTTGTAGGCCAACCCGGAAGTTATGCTGCCTTCAAATGGGGTCCTGTTTACTGTGTTCATGAGAAGAGTCCATATGAATGCCCCCACTTGTGGTATTCACAACCTCGTATGTGGAAATTATCTTCACGAGTTGTGACTTGACTATTTTTGGTGGATGATAAGATAATATATTGTAATTTTAGTCATATAGAGTTTTTTCTTTTTAATTTTATGTCAGAGGAAATTGTTGATATTCCCAACGGCCTCATCCTCTGTCATTATACCTTTGTATTTCCTGCATTACGTTGACCTCTTGCTAGCTAATAAATTGTTAGCCTCGGTGGCTTCTAGACGCCGACAGTAACGCTAATATTGCCATTGCAGAGCAGCGGTGTTCTCACGACTTACGGCAAGCATATTGTATGCACAACTTCCCATATCGTAACCACGAGCTCACGAATTTCATTTGAAGGCACCATTAGCATCGCCCTGGGTACCCTAGACAAAAAGCCAATGAGATTTTTCCAATGGGTTTTGGATTATTGCAGAAAATAAGCTTTGTGGCAAACAAAAGTTAATAATAATGATAATCTTCATGAATGAATACCACTTCTATGATTTTGGAAGCGTAAATGCAATCGTCAGCAGTAAAAAGTTAATGTTAGGCTATAAACGAACTACACCACAGTCGCTTGAGTGCGAGTATACACAAGACTGTAAAGACAGACGAGTCAGCGTGATGACGTTTAATGTCTCATTTGTTAGCAACCACCTTTTCAAAGACACGTAAAAGCTTCAAACTTCACTAGTGGGGTATTTACTGTCAGATTTTATGTCATAGGACGAAACATGAACATTTCTTAACCTTGTGTTAACCACAGACCTTATTTCAGGCATCTAACCAAAAACTCATCCTGAGAACCCATTGACTTCCAGACGAGGGAAGTACTGAAATGTGAGTCTACCAAACTCATAATTCAGAAAAAATGTTTTTTTTTGGTGAGAGATTTTATAAGCTGTGCTCACTGAAATTGACTTGTTAATTTGCCTCCTAATGTTAAGACGTTTTTTATTGTAAAAATGAAACCTGCGTGGTTAAATGAAAGTATTCCAGTGCCGTGACATTAAAATGTTCCATTTGTGTTTGCTCTGGCTTAAACCTCGCAGGCTCCACAGTGAAAAAACCAACAGGCAAATGACACTTTCCCCGCTTAAATATTTGGCAAGAATTCACAATAACAACTTACTGTCACTATTACTTTTTCTGATAGTATATGAAGCCTAATATTACCCTCAGCCACGAGCTGGAAGAGGGTGTAGATGAGGGCAGGAATGTGTGGGAGAGCAGAGAGGAAAAAGCAAGGTTTCTAAGAGGCAAAATGCCAAGGCTGAGACATTAGACTGTCTTCTCCTGAAAAACTGGGAATTCTGTGAAAGTGAAAAATTCAAGGTTACAAACAGCATGGGGGATCCCAGTTTGGACTCGATGCCATCACTGTGGAGACCTTGGATATCTTTAGCAGAGTGTTCATTTAAGATAATATATGTGTATCATTTTCTGTCTTTGCTCATAGAATATTAATAAACACAAGCACTTTAGAGGGACGCACATTATTTTATTACTGAAAAATACAGTTTTTCAAGTTAAAATGTGTCATCGTTTTAAATAAGTCCACTTGTGTTTTTTTTTTCTCAGTTACACCTCCTCCAACTGGCTTCTAAAGGACCTCTGCTCTTGTCCTCCTGGCTTAATGGGCTGATCTGGGCGGCACACCAGTTTATCTGCAGGCTGCACCGCAGAGATGGTTGTCCTGAACAACATCAAGGTAAATGAGGATCAAAAGGAGGGATCCTTGGCCTACATGCACTGCTTAGTAACAAGCCAAGGCCTGGTCATGTGATGGTTTTTGATGCTGTAACACCCAAACACTTAGTGGCCCCATGTTGTTTCACTGATAGTTTATAAAACACTTCATATATTTCTTCATATTATAAATCAAACTACTTAATCAAGACTTTCATGTCCACTAACTGACTGAGATGCATCTGTTTTCAGTTGGTTAAAGCTGAAGGAGGCGAGATTGGAGCAAATATGATTAAAAAAAGTTATTTTTATGAAACGGTCGCTATATCCTGACAGTAGTACATGAAACAGGTAACCTGAAAAAAATCATGTGCCTCTGTGCTCCTTACGGCATCTGCAAGACTTCACAGACCGGAGGAAAACAAGCATTCAGAGCTGTCCTGAGATCTGCTGTCCATCTGCTGTCTATGAGAGCCAGCTGTCAATAACTTGCGAACTCCGACCAAACGGTCAAACTAGGCAGCGCTGATCAAAGATGAATCAATATTATGTTACGTTAATGCCTATTTCTCGCCTCAAATGTTTTCAGAATCATCGAGCCACGCACTAAAGTATACCCTGCTTTATGGTCTATTTGACTCTAAACGGGACCATAATTTACAAATGAACATCATGCTGTATTGAAGAAGACTTGAAACTAGCGATTGAGACCATAAACTCATGTTTACAATGTTTACTGAGGTAAAAAAAATCAGAGAAGTAGGGTCATTTTCTCATAGACTTCTATACAATCAGACTTCTTTTTTCAACCAGAGGAGTCGCCCCCTGCTGGCTATTAGAAAGAATGCAAGTTTAAGGCACTTCTGCATTGGCTTCACTTTTCAGATCTGGACGTAGCCCACTGGTTAAGACAAAAGAGTTGATGTTTTCATCTTGGTTCTATTGTGAATTCACATAAGAGGCTCAATGTTCAGTGTGCTTAAGAACAGGCCATTTGGCTTTATTGGATAGTTGAGAACAGAGAGCAACAGGAAACATTAGAAGGCAATGAGGGTTGACATGCAACAACATGCATTTGCATCTTTATCTGAACGAATGCATGCTGGACAATTAATTTTACTTATGTTTTTCACTTTGCAAGAAAATAGCATGAAAAGCAAAAGGATTGATTTTCCAGACTTTTTTAATCTCAGAAGATTGTGACTGTTTGAGCAGCTCATGATGTGGTGCCAGTGGAAAGACTTAGAAGATGCCTGTGCAACAGTGCCAAATTCACCAAATCAACGACAGTGCAAGTGAAGTGTGGAAACATTAAGCATCTACTAGACTTTTATTCCCTTCATTTAAATTAGGGCTATTTATTACTGCTCTTGAAAGACGTATCTTCTTTAAACAATTCAACTAATTTTAAGTCCGATGTTAGGTGTTTTAGAGTTGCTTGTCTGAAGCAGTTCATGGTCGTTACTGTGGTTATGCTTGGAGTCAGTGGTATTTTTGTTTGGTCCACAGACAAACAAACAAAACAGCAACTCCTCTTAACTGTGGTTCACATTGTGATTTCCAGAGCAGTCTTTCGGGGCTGCTTTGATACACATGACCAACAATGTGTAAACTGTTTGGCAAGAAAATGTCAAATAAGCATATTCTCAAAATCGTGTAAGCTCCTCAGTGGCAAGTGTTGTATAATGGAAAAAAATAGACTTATATGAGACTGTGGCAAAATTCAGGAGCATACCAGTTCTTGAGTTTTGGTGATGCTGTTAGTTGGCTATTCAGTGAACCTAGGTTTGCATCATGTGACGACACCAGTCAGAGAACTGGTGGGCTACCATCATCTGTACAGCACAGCTACAACTTAAAACAGTTGTTCTGTTCATTTAAAAAAACACTCGAAAACATGATGCAATAACATGTCGATGATGCCTGCTGTTAAACTACTATTTAGCGCAATACCGGTACCATGGTACTGTTGACTTGCTAGCAGTGCTACAGTTAGCAGCATTAGCATAGGGCAAAATTACCTCTGCTACAAGCCAAACCATAATAGGAGAATAGGAGTGCAACATTTTGAACGAGACAGCAAAGTAATCAAAATACAAACAGTTATAAAGTCCAGCTGTTACACTCTCCGAAACTCACCTGTCAGCCATGTTTACGATTATGCTTAATTTCCTCTGCTGCTGCAGAAACTATAAATAAATAATATTTGGGTGTATATATGTAAATATAAAAAATGCGTATCGCCCCCTTGTGGGGCTTACGTTACCACAGTCTTGGACAGGGAGGAGAGAGCGTAGGGGTACTTAGTTGGTTGCAATCTGCAACCAGACCACTAGATGCCGCCAAATCCTACACACTGCACCTTTAAAGGTACACGATGTAATTAGCCTTCAATTCATTTCTTATCTTGAGTTATTATGTTATAAACTGTTGTTAGTTGTAAGCTTTTGCTGAATATGACATCTCAGTGTGAGAAGACAGCATCTGCACTTCATAACAGCTTTCTGCTCACAATGATCAGACCACCTTGTTGCAGTTTTACTTAGGCTATATTTATTTCAAAATGTTATACTTTTAGCCACATCTTTAGATGATTCAAATTGGCAATTTCAATCATTTTTTGTGTTTGTCATACCATAGATCTCAGAGAGAGAGGGCACTGACTAAATATGTAGCTACTGTATTAATTCTGTGTTTTGACCACCATTTTGAAAGTTAGCCTACTTTACCACATAACATGAAAATGACACAACATGCAGTTTATTGCACCAAATAAGTAACACACAGATGGCATTTTAAAGACCCTATTCTTATTATTATCATTCTCTGCTCGTGCTGTGTCCTTGGTGCTGAATGCTCATGATAGTAGATCTGAGGGTTGTTTTTCTCATATGGTTAAGTACTGATCTTAACATATCTTTAAGGATGGCCTTCACAGAGGTTTTTTTTTTTTATATCTCCCTTATCTGACCATTTGACCCATTGCCAGCTGGGAGAAGATGACTCGGTGTGGGAGGCAGCCTTCTGTCACTCGGACACCGTGGTCGTTCTAGATGAACTGTATCTACAAGAGCAGGGCCTCAGTGCCGGTGCTGTTTGTCTCTTAAAATATGCTGACATTTGTCCTGCAGTGCTCCCATAAAATGTCAAGGATTCTCATTGCTGGTGGAACCCTTCAAATGGCTTGAAACACTAAAGCTGCGCTCCATTCCAGAGCGTACATAAACACTACTCCCTATGCGCCGTTCTGGGAATGTTGGTCAGGGGAACTTCCCTCCCCCCATTCGGAACACCCTGCAACGTCACCAACGCAGACATCACTTCCTTTGTGCATTACTCTGGTAACATAAACTCCTGGGATACCTGTTGCCGCTACTGCTGAAATTTTACTCTACTAAAATAAAATATTGAAAATGAATAAATTTGGTGGTCTCCTCCCGGGACCCTGAATTAATAGCTGGATATCAATAACATTATCGTTAAACTGTGTCTCCAGAGGACAACTCCGGCTGCGGCATGAGTGCTGTACTTAGCTGTTGGTTAGGTTAGTTTCTAGCCAGAGTGAAGATACTTTCTAGAAACTAGAAAATCTACAGAATTCATTGGTACCAACCATCATACTAGCTTTTCGCAAAGCAGGCTAAATAACGCTCGAAACTTACGCTAAATTTTGGCGAGGAAAAATGGGCATGGCCATTTTCAAAGGGGTCCCTGGACATCTGACCTCAAGATGTGTGAATAAAAATGGGTTCTATAGGTACCCACGAGTCTCCCCTTTACAGACATGCCCACTTTATGATAGTCACATGCAGTTTGGGGCAAGTCATAGTCAAGTCAGCACACTGACACACTGACAGCTGTTCTTGCCTGTTTGGCTTCAGTTTGCCATTTTATGATTTGGCATTTATTTTTATGCTAAATGCAGTACCTGTGTGGGTTTCTGGACAATATTTGTCATTGTTTTGTGTTATTAATTGATTCCCAATAATAAATATATGCTTCAGCACACTAGATGCTGCCTCTGTTATGGAAGAAGAATCCACCATAAACAGTAAATGGCATGCCATTAAGACTATATATTCAGAAACAGCACAAAAAGTACTGGACTTCAAGCAGAAAGGGACCAAAGAATGGATATCAGCTAACACCTGGCAAAAAATTGAAGAGAGGAAACAGCTGAAGACAAAGATACTGAATACCAAGTCCCAAAGACTCCTCGAAAAAGCCAAGTCGTCCTATAAAAATAAGGACAGAGAGGTAAAGAGGAGCGCCAGGAGAGACGAGAGAGCCTTTGTTTAAACCTGGCTAATGAAGCCGAGAAGGCAGCAGCCTATAGAAATCTGGGCACAGTGTACAAGATCACAAAGAGACTCTGTGGAAAATTTACAAGCCAAACTACCCATGTTAGGGACAAGAATGACAACATCTGTACATCAGAGCATGAGCAAGCAGCAAGATGGGTCCAACACTTCCAGGAAGTGCTCAACCTCCCTGAGCCAGAACAACTAGCTAACATCACAACAACAGACAATATCCTGGACATTAACATCAGCCCCCCTGACTTTGCAGAGGTTAAAACTGCCATCCAAACCCTAAAGGGCGGCGAGGCATGTGGTATAGACGCTATCCATGCTGAAATGCTAAAGGCAGACATTCCCACATCAACACGAGTTCTGACGGACTTCTTCCAAAACATCTGGAATAGTGACACCATCCCTGAAGACTGGTCCAAAGTTCTCATTGTCAAAATTCCCAAGAAAGGCGATACCAAAAACTGCGATAACTGGCGAGGAATCACCCTTCTATCAATTCCAAGCAAGGTGTTTCTGCAGAATCCTTCTTAACAGGATGGAGACAGCCATTGACACCAGGCTTAGACAGGAGCAAGCGGGCTCCAGGAAGGGAAGAAGATGTGCGGACCAGATCTTCGCTCTGCGAAACAGTCTTGAGCAGTGTTTGGAATGGAACACACTCCTTTATATCAACTTTGTAGACCTCAGGAAGGCCTTCGACAGTGTTCACCGAAACACTCTCTGGAAGATACTACACTCCTATGGAATTCCTCCAAAGATCATCCAAATCATAAAAATATTCTATGAACATTTTGAGTGCAGTGTCATCATGGGCAATACCATCTCTGAAAGGTTTTCCGTAAAATCCGGAGTGAGACAGGGGTGCATCATCTCTCCCATCCTCTTCCTTGTTACCATAGACTGGATCACAATAAACACCACAGCAGATAAACCCAGAGGCATCCAGTGGACCCTTTTCTCTCAGCTGGAAGATCTTGACTTTGCAGACGATATCGCTCTCCTTATAACCAACCACTCGAACATGCAGGCCAAAACTGACAGGCTCAACAACTTTGCCAGACAGGTTGGACTCAACATCAACATCTCCAAAACTCAAGTGATGTGTGAAAACTGCATCCATTCTTGTAAATGGGGCACCACTTGAGTTTGTGGAAGAGTTCACATACCTGGGCAGCCTCATCAGTAAAGATAGTGCAGTGCAGAAAGACCCTCTCAAACCCTCTTCCTGTTTGTGCTGAAAACAAAATATGAGTGGCTTTGAGGAATTGAAAACACAAAACCTTTTGAAGGTTTTTGGTCTTTTGATGAGCCGGGACAGAGACGCTGGAATTGGTTTGACCTTGTGAGTCTGTGTGTGTGAGTCATCATGGCAAAATGTGATCTTAGAGACAACTACTGTAGTGGGAACTACCACAGAAACTGTTTAGAGTACTTTGCCAGGTGTTTATATCTCTCTGTCTGTGGACAGATTTTGTCAACGCGATGGCGTCCCAACAGTGAAAGATACAGTCACAGAACTTTACAGGTGTGTTGTTTTGATAAAAATTAAGGCCGAGTTCAAAGATGGGTGTGGTCCAAGCAAGCGGGCTGGAAATAGGGGGGTTAAAAGTGGGGAAGGGGCCATTACCTGGCAAGATTTGGCGTTGCAGCTGGTGTGATCCCATAGCAAGAGGGTCTCTAGTTTCCTTTTTTTTGCTGAAAAGTTGTTTCTTGGCTTTGGGGCACTGAAAACGGAGAGGAAAGTGATCTCTTGTTTGTAGAAATCTGTTTATAGTCAAGACTGGGGCCGAAGCAGTGGCAAAACATCTCACCAATTTCAGTTTCAATCCCATATGTGCACAATAATGAAGACTATGTGATGAGGATGTTGATGATGATGCAAAAATATTGTCTTAATACATTAAGAAATGTGCAACAACAACAAAAATGGTTTCAGTAATTCTTTTATAGGTCTTTATATAAAGAAATAATATTTACTGTACTGTGCTGGGTTTCAACTTCTCCTCTGGCTTCTGTGAGCATCAGTTGCGTCTAATGATGTGATTATGTCATTTGAAACAAGCAGTTGACATAATGTGTCGAGCAGTACGCTTTAGAGAAGGGAAACAAGTGTTGGCACCTTAGCTCGCCCTCGTGTATAAAGTGCCATCAAGCAGCCAACATGCCCGTGTGTTGCCCGACTGCTCACTTGTTTCTTGGTTGGGTTGGACTGGCATCTATGGCTGCCAAGAGCTGCAGACCAGGGAGTCCTCCCACGTTTCACAAGCACAAACATTAATACACCACAGGGAACACACCATGAGATGGAGACCCTCCAGTTTAGCAGTTAATTCAAAATTACTTATTTAATAAAAGAAAGGTCTGCTACCGTTTGTTTTCTTTAGCCTACATTTTACAGCTTTCAGTTTCTGAAATCATCAAACTTTTCATATCACAGAACATTATTTTAGAGTAATAATCTCTCTCTCATAATAATAATAAATGTCTATTAAGTTACTATGTATCGCCGAATGAGGTAACACAATAGTAATTGCGCCTATGGCCCACTGATGAAAGCCCTTACATTTACAGTATTACAAACTGGGTGTCTGTGGTGACATTCCGGGAAAAATCACAAGCGGCGATCTCTGGGTAGTAAGATTCAAAAACACACCTGCAATTACTGCTTATTGCCATAAGTGTCGCCAAAGAGAACGAAACAGAGATCTTGGAGATTGTAACCTTGAATTCTAGTCGAGATCCACACATTTCCACAGAAACAAAACACATCAGTCTGAATTTTGGGGAAATATGAAGACTGAAGGGATACACAATACGTCTCTAATATTCAAATTTGGTTTCATGGTGCAGCCAGAAGGAGCTACATCATATGTGATATTGTCGGTGCAGAAATCCTTTCCGATCCAGGGCAAACCTTAACGACCCGGGACAAAATCAAATCCTGACTAAATTACCAGCTATGGCATCAATGCTGTTATTGTTTTCACCTTGCGAGTCTGTGTGAGTTATCATGGCAAAATGTGGTCTTGGAGAGCTTGTAGCGGGAAATACCATCAAAATAAGACTTAAAATAAGGTTTCTCTTCACCTGAATTTAGTGCATTTCCACTTTGACGGGCAAAACGATTAGTATACAGTATGTATACTAATCTAACTAACTTCTTTGTATTTGTGTAATATTATCATAAGATCTGTGCACCGAACTCTGATTGGTCAGTAGGCGGGGCTTTCATACGAGTTGATCTTTTATCTGGAACATAACCTGCTCCGGAGCAGGTTAGGTGTTCAGCATAAGTTACCATGGCGATCTACCCTGGTAAGAAGTGAACAGAAAACCCAGGGTTAACCCTGAAGTTACCTCGCTAGCTCCAAATCCTGCTTCCTAGTACAGGCCTCTGGGTGTCAGGTTTAGTGCAGAGCAGCATTTTCTTTACTACTGCAGGGTTTTGCTGACAGCAGCTCTGGAAAAGAAGGTGCTGGCTACCTGAGACCGGATGATGATAAGGAATTTGTTCTTATGACATTAAGGAAGTATTTAAAAGCAGAAGGAAATTAACTCAGATGGCATGAGCTCTGAATGTGACAAATGTGAGGATACTGTCCAAGTAGCTGTCCCAGGAGATGTTGTGACTGATGAGGGAACCTCATTTAGTTACCTCAACTGGCTCGACCTTGCGTTATAAACAAGCAAGTCGTTTTCCTTGCCAAATTTCCAACTTGGAAAGCCAGAATATCTCACAAGCAACACGCTGTCCTGGAAAAACCTCGGCCTTGTGGCCATGGCTGGAGAAAAGGAAAAAGGTGCCACAACTTCTAAAAGCTGATTGGTGCTCTGAAAGTAATTTAGACGTCTTTAAGAATCAGAATCACAAAACATTTTTCCAGAAACCAGAATTCTTCAACTGAGGAGCTTCGACAAAAAACGCTGAAGATGCCATCTGTCTTAGGGATGCACCGATTCAAATTTTTCAGTCTCAATACCGATAGCGATACCTGGGCTTTGGGTATGGGTCGATACCGAATACCGATCCAATACCAGTGTTTAACTAATAAGCTGTATGCCTCGTCATTCTATTATGTGTAAGGCAACATCATGTGTTTAACATCGCTTTCCTAATTTTGTAAAACAAAATCTAACAAATAAATATATATAGATAACATAACATAAATTTAGTGAATTATTTTTTTTATTGAAATAATATATTGTACACCAACAACATTCTTCAAAATTAACAGGAATATAATGTATATAGTATATTACGGCCACATTGAGGAAAAAAAATCTGAGATTTTGAGAATAAAGTCAAATGTTACGAGAATAAAGTCATAGGTTTAAGTGAAAAAAAGTTGTATTGTTATGAGAATAAAGTCATAAGTTTACTAGAAAAAAAGTCGTAATATTACAAGAATAAAGTCATAACTTTACGAGAAATAAGTCATGTCCTCCTCCACAAAAGAGGCAATTTCCCCCAGGTCCGTGTGGTTCTTTCTTCGGAATAAACGCAGTTTCTTGCACAATCTTTCCAAGGTCCTGATGATGATAATGTGGTGCTGATGTGCCAAAAGATTAAGTATTTCATTATTTGTGAAACCTATACTAAAGTAACTTCAACTTCACAAGATGCTCCACATTCCTCATTTTCACGCACGCTGCTCTATTTCCCCTCTAAAATAACACGTAAAATTACTACTTTATAATATTATGACTTTATGACACGCCCTGAAGAAGTCTTCATGCAGAAACGCGTAAGCGTGTATCTATTGTGATATGAGCCAACAAGTGAAATGTTAGTATTTT
Source organism: Helicolenus hilgendorfi (assembly GCA_916700815.1). Taxonomy (NCBI): domain Eukaryota; kingdom Metazoa; phylum Chordata; class Actinopteri; order Perciformes; family Sebastidae; genus Helicolenus; species Helicolenus hilgendorfi. The sequence continues at coordinate 13,231 of CAKALG010004042.1, forward strand.
GTCCTCTTTGATTTTGAAATCTGGGATGTGCTACCCTATCACATTTTTATGATTATGACTTTATTCTCATAATACTACGACTTTCTTCTCTTAAACTTATGACTTTATTCTTATATTACAACTTTTTTTCTCGTAAACCTATGACTTTATTCTCCTAATATTATGACTTTATTCTCGAAATCTCAGATTTGTTTTGTTCTCAATGTGGCCCTAATAATCCGTTATAGTATATAATCATAGAATTGAACTTAATAGATCTGCCCCATTTTCACCGATATCCCATTCAGCTATTTGAGTCCGTATCGCCGATATACCGGTACATCCCTAATCTGTCTCAGAGAGAGGAGCGCACAGCTATGCTGTTGAAGATGTCTTAAATGCTGTCATGTGTGGTCAAATTGCAATGGAGAAGTTGTCTTCATTTGCTTGTGTTGTGTCTATTTGCATGTGTTCTTGGTTAGTGAGTATAAGATATCAGACATGTGCCTAACGTAAATAGCTTCATAAAGGCTTCTATAAGCATGTTCAGCTGGACAAATGAATCACTCAGCGCCCTGCTTTTATTTCAGTGGGGTAATGTGTTTTACTGATAGGCTTTACTTCTCATCAAACCCAGTGTGAGCGCCAGTGACTGAGAGTCTCCGTTTAGGAGGAGTTAGTGACTCCTGGAGCTCCCTCAGGACCTGTCCTCTACCAAAACACGCTTTTTTTTTTCAACAACGTGAGAGTTGCAGATACCTTTGTCGTGCAAAGTTCGGTCTCCTGACCGAGTAAACACTTTCTGGGAAATGAGCCAAACTAACCGTCAGGTATGTTGGAGCAACATGTGGCCAGGGGGGGAGAAAATCACAACGGGCGACGGCGTGTGCGCTCCCAGCATGGCGCTAAAAACTGAAGAAAGTCGCCTCTATTTGACCAAAAACTCATCAGGAAACGGTGTCGGCGGCGGGCTGATAGAA
>CAKALG010004047.1:0-10791 GCA_916700815.1 Helicolenus hilgendorfi
GGTAACTCCGGGGCCACTTCCAGTCCCATGGTGGTCCTGGCTCCAAAGACTAAGACGAAAAAGAAACACTTCGTGCAGCAGAAGGTGAAGGTGTTCCGAGCCAGCGACCCGGTCCTGAGCGTCTTCATGTGGGGCGTCAATCACTCGGTGAGTCGGCTGGAAGCTAGCTAAATGCTAATCTATCTGTGTGTCATGTGTATGTGTAGGCTAGCTTCGTTAGCAGCTAGCTAGTGAGCCAGCTGGTGGTGTTACACTGAAATCTGTGACCCGGCAGACTCTGTGACACTAGAGGATCATCTGTAGACAGAAACACTGATGCTTTGACTAATATTGACAGGTGTTGTGCTCCAGATCTACAGACAGTCTTATACACACACCTGACACCTGTTTCTGTTACACAGCAATGGTTGTAAGTAGCTATTGAAATGCTATTATAGTAGTTTTCTTCATACCCTTGTATTTTTATATCTGGTATTTTTTTTTTACTTTGTACTTTGCACTACTAACTACTGCCTCTTTACTAACATGTTTTGCACTATGGAACTGTGATGCTGGAAACTTGAATTTCCCTCGGGATTAATAAAGTTACTATCTATCTATCTATCTATAGATGTTATCTATCTGTCTATCTATCTATCTATTAAAAACTAGACTTTGTTCTAGCTATCAAAATACAGTAAGAGACAATGGTAAAAGAAATACTAATATGTTAGCATTTCGTTGAAACTGATGGGAGAATGAGGAATACAAAGTATAAAAAGTGCAGTGGTGAAATGTACCTAACTACCTTTACTAGGGTCAGGACCTTTTTCCTCACCTGCCACAGTGGCAGGTGAGGAAAAAGGTTAATTTCAGACCCTGATTGCGATTTTTAAGTATTGCGATTCGACATTACGATTTTTTTATTAACTTCTTTAACACTACACTTCTAGGGACTTTTACTTTGGAAAATATCTAAATTAATACAAATGTTTGAATTTCAGCATGTATGTACTCAGAGATGTCCTAAAGTTAAATACTGTATATCAGTCATTGTCAGGCTTTATTTTTTTTTTAAATGTCCAGCAACCCCAAAGAATAAAGACTTTTCTCTCACAAATTAGTGGTATTTTCTCTTAATTTATAAGGGACATGTAATGGTTTATACTTCTGGTGAATACAATCAATCAATCTTATTTCTATATGTGTATTTTGTATATTCAGTTCCCTTTGTTAACACCTTATTTTGAAAACTGGACGTAGTCACACGTGTATACTTCCGCTAAGTTCGCCAAGTCCGTCGCTAGTTCACCCCGTCAGCTCCGTTCTCTGTATACATCCATGGTCAGCTCCATCTGGGCCGTTTGAATGCATTTAATATTAATGTCAGTATATGGCTGCTCTACAGTTGTAGCGTCGATTTGACCAGAGATATGAAAGTGGCGGCTGGCGGTAACTTCCTTCTACCTTTGTATAGACTCAAATGGAGCAAATATATTGATTCTGGCATTAAAAAAATGGTTTCAAAACCGTAAAAAAAATATGTAGTGTTACATTCTCAGGTATATGGAAGGCGTTGGTTTTGTAGCCTCCGCTTGAATGTCAGTGAAGAAGCCCAGTCAGTATTGTAATATTATAAATCATGGTTTCAAATAGCGTATAGAAATGCTAAATTGTTAGTTTTATGCTAGATCTGCAGTTGATTGACAGGAAATTACTCTGCATCAATTTTGAGTACTGCTTTTTTGTTTTCTATCATAGAAAGTGAAATATCTTTAGTTTTAGGACTGTTGGTTGGACTAAACAAGACATTTGACAACATCACTTTGGGCACTAGGAAGTTGTGATGGACATTTTTCATTGTTGTTTTTTTATGTTTATTTAGAGACCAATCAATTAATCAAGGAATTAATTGTCAGATTAGCGCTGCAACTAACGATTATTTTAATGACTAACTGATGAATTGTTTAGTCTAGAAAACAGCGAAAAACACCTGTCACAAGGACCCAGAGCACAAGGGGACATCTTCTTATTGCTGTATTTGTTCCGTCTACAGTTCAAACCCCCCAAATATTCAATTTACAATGATGTAAAATTTAGAAAGGAGAAAATCTGAGACACTGGAGAAAGAGAAACCAGAGAATAGATGTTTGCTTGCAAAAAATGACCTAAATGATTATTCGATTATCAAAATGCTATCGTTTCAGTTCTACATCAGATTAATTGATAATGACAATAAATATTTGTTGCAGCCCTATTTTAGACACTAATGTGGGACCTGATGTGATTGGTTTTTTTTTATAATTTACCTCCTCTCTTTCAGATCAATGATCTCAACCAGGTGCCTGTTCCTGTCATGCTGCTTCCTGATGACTTTAAAGCCAACACTAAGATCAAAGTCAACAACCACCTCTTTAACAAGTAAGACACAGCAAGGATTGGTTGAAATTAGGGCTGTCAATCGATTAAAATATTTAATCACGATTAATCGCATGATTGTCCATAGTTAATTGTGATTAATTGCAAATTAATCCCACATTTTTTATCTGTTCAAATTGTACCTTAAAGTGAGATTTCTCAAGTATTTAATACTCTCATCAACATGGGAGTGGGCAAATATGCTTTATGCAAATGTATATATATATTTTTTACTGGAATTCAATTAACAACACAAAACAATGACATATATTGTCCAGAAACCCTCACAGGTACTGTATTTAGCATAAAAAATATGCTCAAATCATAACATGTAAACTCAAGCCCAACAGGCAGCAACAGCTGTCAGTGTGTCAGTGTGCTGACTTGATTATGAGTTGACCAAAACTGCATGCGATTATCATAAAGTGGGCATGTCTGTAAAGGGGAGACTCGTGGGTACCCATAGAACCCATTTTCATTCACATATCTTGAGGTCAGAGGTCAAGGGAACCCTTTGAAGATGGCCATGACAGTTTTTCCTCGCCAAAATTAATTGTAAATAAATTAGAATGTACCAGACATTGTCTTGTCTCTCATTGTGCTTATTAACTTAACACATGACAAAGTCTGAAGTCTGTGTTGGACTGTAGAGTTTGACAAATTCTTAAAACATCTGTCAAAGTACATGTGAAAGATGTGTTTGTGTGTGTTCAGCCAGCTTCTTCTCACTCTCCTATGTCTTCTCCTTTTGCAGAGAAAATCTTCCAGGACATTTCAAGTTCAAAGAATACTGTCCTCAGGTCTTCCGAAATCTAAGGGAACGATTTGGTATTGAGGATCTGGACTATCAGGTGTGTGATGTACTGATGTACTCTATGCATCTGATGGCAATTTATTGGCTGACAATTGTAAATACAAATACGTGTATCTAGAAAATCAGACTATTTAAACTAGATGATCTTTACACGTACCTGTGTGCTTCATGTTCTCCAGGTTTCGTTGACCCGCAGCCCCCCAATGAGGAGTGTAGATGACCAAGGAGAGGGTCTGCTCCTCAACTCCTACGACCGAACGCTGGTCATCAAGCAAATCTCCAGCGAGGATGTTGCAGACATGCACAGCATCTTGTCTGAGTATCACCAGGTAAGGTCAGGATGGTTAAAGGAAAAGTCTGGTGTTTTGTTCTATATTTTCTTATTGTCAACAGACCGAAAGTGCCGATTTTCACTCCCGGTTTATATTTCCCATTTTTGGGGCTTCGAAGCTTCGGTGAGAAATATTCAAAGGTATTCAAAGCTTTGCAGTGCAGCACAGCAGGCTTACATGTCCTTCTGTCTCCCCTGTTTCAGTGCCCGCGACAGCAACGCTGCCGCTCTACTGTACACACACGCACCTCTACACACAACAAACAGCGATATCCATCTGAGAATAACTAATAATAATGAATGTTGAATATGAATAATGAATAGTGTTGTGGAATTATTCCTTATTTTAAGGTCTATTTTGGGAGTTATACATTATTATTTGATACTTGTATATATATATTTTTAAAAAAAAACTTGTTTAAAAACCTTAAGAAAAAAAAAAACAGATTCGGAGGTCAATTAACATGGCAACGGTCAAAGCTTCAAAGCTTTCAGGTCAGCTCTAGAGTCGACTGAAAAGTCTCTATTTAATTGAAGCATTTGGTATATGGAGTGACCTACTGTATATGTTTTGAATATGCATAATAATCACCGCCGTGCAGGTGGTTCAGGTCTTGTAATAAAGTGCTAAAATATAAATATATAAATATAGTGCTTAAAATATATTTCAATCATTTCTTTTTCTTCCTGCATTTTGCAGGAGGAAAAATCTATTAAAATTATGAATCATCCTTAAACTTATATTTTTAGGCCACATCGGCCAGCCCTAGTTCCTGAAACAGCTGGGTGTTGCAGTTTTTAGCACATGCTACTCAAACAGGAGGAAATAAAGCATTTGTTGGGGACTATTTTCAGCGGATGATTGATCCACATTTGGAGCTCTAGTGAGTATTTGTGGCAGCAGGACAGTGTATGTGGGACTGAGTCAAAATAAACTAGTGTGTTCATGGTAATAATGGAACGTGTCACCCAGAGGTGTTGTTTGGACAACAATGGAGCTCTATGACACAGAGGAATAAGATATATCAGGCTTTGGTTACACTGACAATACTTGTTAGTAGATATATTCAGTTTTGGTCTTTTCATGGGTTCTGCTCTGTTTTTTTTTCAAATGGAAACGCCCACTCAGTCGTTGCAAAAACCAGTGACGTAGGTTACCAAAGTAAGCTAGTCGAGGTTAAGCAGCTGTGGACGGAAGCAGCAGAAAAATGCATTTTAGCCACTTAAAAAAAAGAGTTTACATTTAGAATATTTTCATTGCTTTACCTTTGCCGTCAGATAGCCCTTTCTGACGAGGAATTGAAGCCATTATATCGCAGTCTTCAAAGCCACCAGACTAGACTCCATTCACAATTGTACCTTGAGGAACACGGGAGTTGCTGGTCTACCACTCCATCGATCAGCTAGTTAGTTTGTGTTATTATGTGACTTTTGAATTCAAACTAACATGGCACACAGCATTACATTGCTTAGCCTCTGTGCTAGTACTCCTGTCTCCTTCTCCAAAGTGGGAGTGTGCTGACCGCTATCTAAGTTACTGTATCTAATGATACACACACTATGAAGATGTATATTATACTGTATGTAGCAGCGTCATCATGCGGAAACCTACGTCAGGTCATGTGGGAAAACAGTTTTTAGAAGGGCTTGGGAAAATAGCATTTTAATGGTAAAACGTACATACTTTGACCAAAATTTGAATGTTCGGATTTGAATACATTAGGAACACCACTGGGAAGCTACAGAATGATATAAAAACCTAACATATACAGTATATATAGGACCCGCCCTTTAATGACAATAACAAAAACGTAGAATATCACCAGAGGTGTACTGCGAGATTATGTGTTATCATTATTAATAGAATTTTAATCTGGATCCAGATCTGGCAAACAGCTGGTTGACATGGAATTTGGAGTAAGTCACAGATGTTGCAGCGGTGAAACACAGACTATAATTGAGCTGCTCCATGAGCATCTTGAATCTGAATCCTTTCTCCCCATCTGCCTTCTGTTTATTCATTCATTCATCCATATTCTGCAGACTTAAGAAAACATCTTTGTTTGGTATAGATCCCTGCAAACATCATCATCATAATCATTTTAATGTTTTTTAGTGAAAATCAGAATAATATGTATAATTGATCATTTCCTTTAATATTACAAATTGAAGTATCAGTCAAAAGTAATCACAATTAGATGCTTTTTTTCCAAAATGGTTTAAAGGTTTGCCTGTCAGTCTCCAGACATGGTAACACCACACACACAGAGCCAGGAAGGTTCACCTCCCGTCTGCTTTACTGAACTGTGTCTAAAGCTTCCCATCGACGGCGCTGTGTGTGTGTCCTACTTACAGAATATTCTCTTTAACCTTTGTTTGGCCCCTTTGTAGCTAAAAACCTAAAATAAAACGAGTTCCTAAAATGAGCACTTCCTGGGGGAATTGTATTATTTTTCTGCCTCATAGGTGAGGGAAGTCGACCCAAATATGACTATTTTTACATTTATATGTCTTGCCGGGAGCAGCAGAGTGGTGCAGTGAGTAAGAAGACGGCTACATATTCAACCCGATGATGGCAAACATCTGTCCTGCTGAAGTGCCCTTGAGCAAGACCCTAAATTTGGCTTCAAGGTGCCTCATTCAGACTGAACCTGACTGCTGCTGACCTCCGTGTGGGGAAGCTAAATGAGAATATATATCTACAACACTGCAGAGCGTCGGGAACAAACACTCCGTTATGTGTTTGTTGGTTCATTACAGATATGCAAATGTTCATATCAACACATCTATGTTTATGTAAATAGTAGAGTACATTTGTAGGAGAGATAAGAGCGAGGTGACATACTTTCACCTCTATTTTGTTTGTTTCCATGAGGTTGTATTTCACATTTGCTGCCCGGCCTGGTATCAGCGATCATGCTCGCTCGCCCGGGTCGCGTGGATACTTCAAAACTAGGTCTCACTTCAGGCTAAACATATCACTGAGGAAACTTTTGCCTGCTTTGAGCTCTTATTGGAATGTGTTGCCTGTGGTTACGCAGCCCACATAGAACTGGGAGGGAGATGAGGAAAAATGGCAGCTCTGTTTCGGGGTGTTTTTTTAATTCACTTGGCCCTGAATGAACTCATTGTTATCAGAGCTCCTGCGTTGACATTGCACAGTTTCTCTCATTCATCATAACAGTTTGCAGGTTGCAGTTGATTGCGTCAGTTTTCTTGTCAACATTTAGTGTTGGGGGTGCACGTTTGGCATGCTGAACAACTGTTTTGTATTAAGTGAAATACTGAATTATTTTTTAGTTATAATTAATATATTAATATTGAGATGCTGTATTAAAACATTTGGGTCACGCATGTTGGCTTTGCTGCAGTAGGCTTTATCATTGTTGTACTTTTGGCTTTTAGATATTATTTGGATGAATCAGGTTTTGTGTGTTTTGGCAGTTGTAGGGATTTGGTCTTGAGAACAGCTTACAAACAAACATTTGCTGTATTGTTTTTGCACCTCATAATTGTATGACAGCCTCTGAAGGCCACACCAGTAATTCAGCTGCCTTTGTATAAATTATTTGGCAAAACATTTACCTTTTTAGACAAATATCATCTCATAGTGCAGTATATATTTTGTCATATCCCCGATGCTGGACTGAGGGCACCATTTGTTCCGTTGGTTTATGCACTTGTCATTCTCTTTGGTGTAGAGCTGCAACAATTAATCGAGCAGTCATTCGACAGCAAAAGTATTGGACAGCTACTTTGATAATCAGTTAATCATTCAAGTTATTTTCACGCTAAATATTTCTAGCTTCTCAGTTGTGATTATTTGCTGCTTTTCTCTGTTTTGTGTGATCATAAACTGAATATGTGGGACAGCATTTTTAAGAGGTCATCTGAGGTTCTGGGAAACTGCGATGAGCATTTTATTTTTGTGCCTCCACGCTGGCGACAGCCCTGGCTGGAGGCATAAAAATAAGACCCAAATGCTTCAATTAGTTTTTGTTTTTTATTATTTAAGTATGTAAATCCCAAGATAGCCCATGAAATAAGGAATAATTCCACAACATTATTCATTATTCATATTCAACATTAATTATTATAAGTTATTCTCAGATGGATATCGCTGTTTGTTGTGTGTAGAGGTGCGTGTGTGCACAGTAGTATAGCAGTGGCGCTGTCTTGGGCACTGAAACGGGGGAGATGGAGACAGACAGAAGAACATGTCAGCCTGCTGCGCTGCGCCACGAAGCTTTGAATACCTTTGAATATTTCTCACCGAAGCTTCGAAGCCCAAAAAATGGTATTTGGAGCAGCCCTAGAGTTTGGGAGCAATGCACCCATGTAGTCACCAACCGCTTCTTTTCGCCTGCCAGATGAGCGCCTCACCAGCAGGGTGTCACACATAAACTTATTCAGATTCCAAATCCAACAAGTAGGAGTTGCTGGTGTAGTGATGAAAGTGTTTTCACTGGGGCTCCTGGCTAATCCTGAGACACTGTAGCTGGGGTTTAAACATGGCTCGCTGTGGTGCTAGGTGACTGTTTTTCTTCTGGTACAGGTGCCCGGGAGTGAGACATTTTAAAAAAATCAATGCACAAAACAAAGCAGTATTCGGTCGAGTGACACCTTTTAACATCCTGCCCAGTGTGTTTCATGGGACACTGAATGAGGTCAGTCTGAAGCGAGTGTCTATTTTAATTGACTGAGCACGGCTCAAAGTGTAACCTGGATTCACTCAGTAATTGCTTCGCATTCAAAGTGACCTTTAAATAATGTCAAATGTAATGCATTTTAACACTGTTCATGCCTGAATCTTTCATCTGTGAATCTGCCTTTTACTATATTTTACTATTTGTATGTTTAATACTGAGACTGCCCATTGACATCAGTATTCTGCACTAAAACTTTCTGCACCTGCCATGCAAATTCACAGTTGTTTCCTGTCTGCAGCACATAGTGAAGTGTCACGGCAGCACCCTGCTGCCACAGTTCCTGGGTATGTACCGGGTGAGCGTGGACAGCGAAGAGACTTACCTGATCGTCATGAGAAACATGTTCAGCCACAGACTAATCGTACACAGGAAGTACGACCTGAAGGTGAGGAGGAACTTCATGGCCTTTAATCACACATCCCACTTCTCATCACTGTTCACAAAGCAATGAGGAAGTTAAATAGAACGAGTTGTCTCTAATATGACAATTTTACACATTTTGCTTTCAGAACAGAAGCGGCTTCATACTCATACTCTGTTTCTGTATTACAATATTTATAATAATGATAATAACCTTTATTTGTATAGCTCCTTTCATACAAGAAAATGCAGCACAAAGTACTTTACAATTAATTAAAATAGTTAGAATGAACATAAAAACAGAGATAGAATGCCATAATTATTGGAAAATAAAACACTCTTGATAAAATAAGGTAACTAGAATGGCACTCAGAGAGCGCAGACCTCCGCCCCCCTCTCTGTTCAGCTTGCGCCATCATCCACGTGTAATTTTGTTTATGTTGAGATCAGCTGTATAAAGCGGAGCATCGCAAAACACCCCATTCAAACTGGACATAAACAAAATAAAACTAACCTAAACCGCAAACTCAACCGTAATTTCACAGAGTTTAATGTGAAAGAACGCTACAGTTGTTCGCTCTCCCATCCCCCACTCTCTCTCTGTTTCTCTCTCTGAAGGAAGAAGGCGGGGTCATGCGTCATCAGTTACACTGTGCATGTGTTATACCCTGTGGTCTTAATGTTCTGGCTGATCATAATGCTTAAAAAAATTCCTGAATCCGAACCATGATCCTGATCGACACCAAAATGTAATGGATTGTTCATTGTGCCACATCCCACCCCTCCAAACAATTTCATTCAAATCCATAGCAGACTTTTAGAGTAATCCTCCAAACTGACAAAACAACAAACCAACAAACCAACGCTGGAGAAAACATAACCTCCTTCCTAGGCCTTTGGCCTTGGTGGAGGTAAAAATAAGATGAAATAGAATACATGAAATGCACAACATAACATGGAAAATAAAACCCACTGAATTATAATAATATTTAAATCAGTAGCCATATTTGCAGCATGCACGTATACATCAATAAACACTGCAGCAGCTGCATCAAAGGATCTCCATTGTGTTCTACTCTGTTTTTTTCTTCTCTACATCAGTGGTGGAGATTTAAATTTTTAAGACGAAAACTCAAAAAGTATTTTGTCTGTTTGTTAATAACAATTTGTTCTTGCAGGGCTCTCAGGTGGCTCGTGAAGCAAGTGACAAAGAACGGGTAAAAGAAACATCTCGCCTACTCTCCATTTTATATCCTGATGTGTCCAGCTGTCTCCTCCTCATCCCATAATATGTCCTGCTAAAGATGTATTCTGTTCCTAAAGGGAAAAGAGCTTCCTACCTTCAAGGACATGGACTTCAGGAACAACATGCAGAAGGTGTATGTGACCGATGAGCAGAAGGAGAAGTTCATGGAGAAACTCAACAGAGATGTGGAGGTACAGTAGGTGGCCTGTTAAATGTCTTTAAATGTGACACTTCACTGTTGTTGCACACGTCTACCACACGGAGGCAGCATCGGCACATTAAGGACGCACCACTCATGCGATGCCATTTTGGCAGCAGGGGGAAGGATGTGAAATTAATTTACTAGCGAAAGAGGTACATTTAGATATGAAAGGATTGGATTGAACATAAAAGTAGATTACTCCCTTGATAGAAGTTTATTTCCAGCTTCTTAAATGTTAATATTTCAGAATAAGAAAAACATACAAAACACAGAGAACTCTACGTCAGCCATTCTATGATAACAAACTGAGTATCTTTGGATTTTGGACTGTTTGACAGGCAAAACAAGGCATTTGAGGACCTCACCATGGGCTCGGGGAGCTTGTGAGGGGCATTGTTTTGCTATTTACTGACATTTCAAAGACCAAATGATTAATCTTTGAGTCAAGAAGAAAATATGAAAATAATGGTTTATTTTTTAAACTAATGTTTATTTTCATTCTCAGTTAATCTGCAATTTAGTCAGAAAATTGAAAAGAAAATGCCCCTCTCAACTTCAACAACAGTTCTAAGCTCAAAGACATAACAAAAGTAAAAAAAAAAAAAAAAACATCAAATCCTCAAAGCGAATTCCGGTTCTTAACAAATACCCCTCTCCCATTTTCCCCAGTTTCTGGTGAGGCTGAAGATCATGGACTACAGCCTGCTGCTCGGTATCCACGACGTGGGTCGA
>CAKALG010004048.1:0-13290 GCA_916700815.1 Helicolenus hilgendorfi
GCCTTTGCCCAATATCAGCTGGGATCGGCCCAAGCCCCCGCGCAAAACCTGAATTGGATAAGCGGTTACAGATATTGGATGGATAGTTTCAGTTTCCATTAAAACAATAACTAATATTTTAATAGACAAATTGGCATTGCCTCATTTAAGTATAAAAAAATATTTTAAGTATAAGCTCAAGGAGCTCAAACAGAGCATTTCAGACAGAGGGTGTAAAGAGCTGCTGCAGCACAGCCAGAATGAGAAAAATAAAACATTTTTTGAACATTAAAGCATGTAAACATGTTCTAGTAGAAACCCAAAATAAGTATGAACCTGAAAATAAGCACAATAGGTTCTCTTTAATTAAAAACTAGAAGGGCACTCAGAGAGCATAGACCTCTTTTTTCATAAGTGAAAAATAATGCATATATCTGACCCTTGATTCAGATCCGCTCCTAGATTAAACAGGTTTTTCTTTGGCTCGTGCTTCACCCTTTGATCAACTTTCATCAAAATCGGGCCAGGAGTTTTCGGTAAACCTGTTGACAATCAAACAAAGAAACCAAACCGGAAACATAACCATAACCTAATACACAGAGCTCTCAATGAAGCAGCTCACAGTTGTTGACTGTTTGCTGAGTATCTGAACACATTATGTTGATTATTATGTAAATGTAAAAAATTTACACTGACTGACACAGAGCGGAAAGCTGCTCTGAACTCAAACTTTCTTTGCTTCACACTTCTGGCCACACCTAATACAGTGAAGTCACAGCAGGTGTTTTTCTCTTTACAGCTATCAGAAAATGCTTCTGTGTCAACACTGGGTTTAGAGCAGGTGGAAAACACCAGGGAACCCCAAACAGATTCAAGTTATGATTACAGAGAGAATGTAGTTGTTTTTTTCTCATTTTCCATAACCTATATTAGACTCAGAACATCCACATTTTGGAAACTAAAGAAGAAAAAGTTTCATATCAGTTTCATTTCAAGTCGATTTATTCAGCTGTTCACGGTGTGGTGGATCAGTAGGTCAGATTTTGGGGATTGAATCAGGGCTGGTGGAGGCCATATAAGTCAGAAAGGTGGATAATTTAGGCTATTTGAAAGAAATTTGAGCATAAAATGTTAATGGACTGAAGTGCTCCTTGTCATCTTTTAAATTCTCTGCTTACCGTCTCCTGCCGTGCCAAGTCTGTCCTTTTAAGAGGGGTAAAAAAAAACCGGCACAGTCTTCATAATTGGGGACTGAATTAAGGAGTGACTGAAAGATTGTTGGGCTTTTTCACTGAACTAAAAGTGCAGGTGTACTTATATACCTCACCTTTAGAAAACCCCGCCATAATTACATCAGGCGTATGGTTTCTGGTTTACTTTAATTATTATAAAAAGATATATTTTCAGGTGAAAGAACAGATATCTGCCGTGATACTTTATCTCATAAGAAAGTTGATAGGGATATTGAATCTATGGTTGTGTAGGTTTGTATACAGAAGCATGTTGTTATATAGACATTTTTAGCTGTTGGTATAACTGATTTAAAGCAGTAGTTTGACCTTTTGGGAAATATTCTTATATGTTTTCTTGCCAAAGGCTGAAGACTGAATATAAGAAGTGGACGTAGTCACCGTAACGTCACCCATTGGTTTATGGACTACGGTTTTGAAGCCTCGAGTTGGGCATCTTGGCCATCTCAATCTTGGTTTTTGGTTGCTTCCATCTTGTTTTTTTGCAACCAGAAGTGACACGAGAGGTTGAGCTAAGTACAACCAAATGCTGAATAAGACATTTTAGGCGACCAAATCTTACAATTAACTTTCATGAACTGAAAACAGACTGTGGAAGAGTTGAAGTTCTAAGATAAAAACACGGACAACTTCCAGACCGGACAACCGTGGTAGCAACCTGTCAATCACAAGGTTGCCCCGCCATAAAGCATACCCTGCTTTATGGTCTATTTGACTCTAAATGAGACCATAATTTACTAAATGAACATCATTCTGTATTGAAGAAGGCTTGAAACTAGCGTTTGAGACCATAAACTCGTGCAAGTTTAAGGCACTTCAGCATTGGCTTCACTTTTCAGACCTGGAGGTTGCCCACTGGTTAAGACAAAAGAGTTGATGTTTTCATGTTGGTTCTATTGTGAATTAACATACGAGGCTCAATGTTCAGTGTGCTTAAGAAAGGCCATTTGGCTTTATTTGATAGTTGAGAACAGAGCGCAACAGGAAACATAAGGAGGCAAAGACGGTTGACATGCAACAACATGCATATGCATCTTTATCTGAACGAATGCATGCTGGACAATGAATTTTACTCGTGATGTTTTTCACTTTGCAAGAAAATAGCATGAAAAGCAACAGGATTGATTTTCCAGACTTTTTGAATCTCAGAAGATTGTGACTGTTTGAGCAGCTCATGTTGTGGTGCCAGTGGAAAGACTTAGAAGATGCCTGTGCAACAGTGCCATATTTCACCAAATCAATGACATTTAAGTCACTACTAGACTTTTATTACCTTCATTTAAATTAGGGCTATTTATTACTGCTCTTGAAAGACATATCTTCTTTAAACGATTCAATTAATTTTAAACTAGCAATTGAGACCATAAACTGATGTTTACAATGTTTACTGAAGTAATAAATCAAGTGAGAAGTAGAGTCATTTTCTTATAGACTTCTATACAATCAGACTTCTTTTTACAACCAGAGGAGTCGCCCCCTACTGGCTATTAGAAAGAATGCAATTTTAAGGCACTTCTGCATTGGCCAGGCTAGCTGTTTCCACTTGTTTCCAGTCTTTACGCTGAGCTTAGCCTTAGGCCTTAGGTCTTAGCCGTATATTTGCCAGACAGACATGTGAGTGGTATCAATCTTGTCATCTAACTCTCGGCAAGAAAGTTAATAAAAATATTCCCAAAATGTTGAACTAACCAACAGGTTACAGGCTTACATTTTGCATACAGTTTGGTTGTTTTAGGTGCGTCGGTTGTCATTTTAACCTGACTGCTGTATGAGTCGTTATACATTTACTTTATGAAATTTCAAGGCAGAAAAGCAGGTGCAGCAGCTCAGTATACAGTAGTTCTGATCAGTGCTTGGAGGTGGGTGTCAGCAACATCATCATCCCCCGATGGCAAACCATCTCCATCATCACCATCCTTGCAAAGTTGGCTTAGATGGACTTTTCCAGAAAATGTGCAACAATTGGATTATACACTGGTCTGTCTATGCTATACATTTATACAACCACATATCTGAAACTCTACATCCATTTGCAGAGGGATGGAGAACAATCAGCTCTATTTAACTCTATTTCATTTCTATCTCCACAGAATAATAATATGTTACAAAACGTCTCTCTAGTCAGTCATAAGAAAGGCTGAATCATTTCATCAGACTGCATAAAGATAGCAAACGTTGATCACGACGCCTGTTCTCCCACTCCCATGCTTGTTGAAATAACTGAAGATTATTCAGGCATGATGAACATGGAATATTCAATCATCTCTTATTATATTACAATATGAATGTCTAAAATGTTTTTCTTAACTTTATAGCCAATCGATAAAGAACAGATTCTAGCGTAACGGAGTTCTGCATTTTTAACATCTTACTCCAAATTTCAAAGGTCACACAGCAGTATTGTTATAAAGATAATTCCCTGTCAATGCCCCCATTACACCATTAATAGATATACCGATATAACCTCTGACATTCCTTTTCTCTTCAGCAGTTATTCATTACAGAATAAATGTCCGAGGTGTAGAGAAATTTGTTCCTTCGCCTCTTGCAATTTGAACATTTCCATTGTTTAACATTTCTCATCCTGACCTTTTTGCAGACATCGGATGCACATTTCCACCATGTATGAGCACTGCATACGGATGAGACATCTTTCGCAGGAGTTCCTGCTGCTGCAGATCACTCAGGAAGAGTTCCTCTGCATGAAGGCCTTGCTCCTCTTCAGCATTAGTAAGCACTGTCCTGTGTACTGAGCATCAAAATGTCAAAACAAACTGCTCTACTTTATCCCAGAAGTAGGTGTGCAGGAGAGAGACAGGTAGTCAAAACAGTTTTTTTTCTGTTTTTATACTAGTGCCAGTTGAGGGTCTGAAGAGTCAGAAGTACTTCGATGAATTGCGTCTCACCTACATCAACGAACTTGACCGCCTCATTAATTATCGAATGGCGACCAGTTGTCCTCAGAGGTTCTACCAGCTCACCCGACTCCTGGACTCTCTCCAGATGGTGAGATGCACTGCTTCTAATGATTTCAAGTTAAAGAGGAACTATTATGCTTTTGTGCTTTTTCCCATTCCTTTAGTGTGTTATATAATTTTTTGTGCACGTAAAAGGTCTACAAAGTTACAATGCCCAAAGTCCAAAGGGAGTTACTCTCCGCCACAGAAACACTGCTCCTGAACTGCCTGAAACGCCTTGCTTGAAGTCCTGCCTTTTATTGTGTAACGTGGTGATGTCACCAAGTAACACATTTGCATAATACCTGCCTAACGGATAGTTTGGCACGCCCTCAAACAAAGCTAGTTAGAGCGGAGCTGGAGTGGAATTTGAAGAGTTTGGTTTGGTTGACCAATCACAACAGTGATTGGGACCAATCAGAGCAGAGTGGGCTTTTCGGGAGGCGGGGGGAGGAGCTTAAACAGAGCATTTCAGACAGAGGGTGAAAAGAGGTGCTGCAGCACAGCCGGGATGAGAAAAATAAAGTTTTTTTTGATTAGTAGAAACCCAAAATACAAGTATGCACCTGAAGATAAGCATAATAGGTCCTCTTTAACTGTTATTACATGCACACTTGTTCTCTCCCCAACAGAAGGTAAAGGTATGGAATTTGTGAAAGACATTTGCATTTGACCGAATTAGACGAGCAGGGAAAAACGTCTAAAGCAAGAGTAATCCTACTGATTTGCTTAAAACATTTCTTGGCAATGCATGCAATTAAATCACATCGGGTGCTTTGTTTTCTTTAATAGCCTATGAAAAATGCAGCATTCAAGCCAGTACAAGCAGACCCTGGCACCTTATAAATTTAGCTACAGAAGAAAAAGCCTAATGGATGAGTTTAATATGATTCAGAGCTCTCCAAACCTCAAATTTTTACGTTAGTTGGGTGTAACATACTCTTTTCATGAGGCAGTAAATTTTATTCAAATGATATAATTTATTTGTGTTTCTTCTGTTTCAGACGGTAAAGAAGCTCCATCAGTTTACATTTGACCTATTTGTCCAGGCTCAGTCGCTCCCCACAAAGGTCAGCTTCCCAGAGATGATTGGAGAAATAATCTCAGTACATGTACCAAAGATCCTGGCAGGTTTGGCTAAACCCATCTTGTTTCACGAGTAGAAGGATTTTTTTTATTTATCAGAAAGTGACTCATCTGCTGCCTCCATAAACTTTAAACAAAGGTACTGTTTCCCTACATCTTCAGTCTAATAGCTCTTAGCCCTGTCCTGTAATCATTATTTGTTGCTCAAGTTTTTTTTTGTTCCTTTTAGCCATAATTGAGATTGTTTGTTCAGAACTGTTAAAGCTTTTATCTGAAGCGTTGCAAGGCGTCACCTGTTGACAGCTCTGCTATTTCTGAGTGGACAGTTTGTGTTTTCAGCCGGAGCGGAGATGCTACTTTACATACGCAGTAAGTCTGTAAATCATGATTACAGCAGCCTAAAAGTAGCAGGGTTCAAAACATTTTTTGCAAGTTTTGCATCTGACCTTCATTATACATAAACTTGACAAAGTATTCATAAATACAAAAAAACAGACAGCCCAAAGAGCAGATGAGAATTGGATCACAGAAATAAACAAATACTTGTTTCCCATCAACTTCCCAAAATCTGTATTTCTAAGTGCTGCCTTCAGCTGCACCTACTAAGTTCCTGCTTGTGAAATCGAGAGTGGTCAATACAACTTGGGAGGCGTTTAAGTGCTTAAGAGCCTTCAAATCAGAAATGCAGATCTCAGATTTGTTTTAAAAATGTAACTTTTTTACATATTTTTTATTAAACTTTGTGACAAATGGGCAAAAATCCAATGCTGTGACAATCAGTGCAGATATGGCAGCCAAGTATTCCAAACACACAACATTATGTGCTACATCATGCATTGTGTACAGTGAAGCTAAAGTATTAGATTGTCTGGCAGTGTGAATGTACAGTAGTTCTAGTGCTGCAGGTGGATAAGTAAGGGATAATGTACAGCAAGCCGGCCATTCGTTGCGGAGGGGTCTTGCATTGTCCTAAAGGGGTTTATTTCACAACAATGACCCGCTGGCTGTACATTACCCCATTTATCACACGGCTACTTACTTAAGAAATCAATAATTTAACAAAAAAATGGTCCTCCAGACTCTGAGATCAGAGCTGTGTCCATAGCAACGGTCTGTTATGCATGACAACGTTCTGCTATGAAGAAATAACAGACTTTAGAGCGCCGTGATTGAACAATCACAATTGAGTATGCAACAAAGCCGCGTAATAATTAACGATAAAGTCTACGGGGATATATGATGTCTTAAAAGAACAGCGTGTAACATTATGGGGGATCTATCAGCAGAAATGCAATATAATATTCATAACTATATTTTCATTAGTGTATAATCACCTGAAACTAAGAATCGTTGTGTTTTCGTTAGCTTAGAATGAGCCCTTCATATCTACATAGGGAGCAGGGCTCTTCACATAGTCCGCCATGTTGCTCAGACAACGGACAAATCAAACACTGGATCTAGAGAGAGCCTTTCACGTTTTTACGTTACCTGAATGCCACCGCAGTTCTCCGACACACTTTGGAAAGGGAGGAATGAATGAGCGGAGTGGTATTCAGTTGGTTGCAAAATGCACCTTACCATCAGATGGCACTAAATCCTACACAGTGCTCCTTTAATCAGAAACTAAACAGTGAAATTTCAAGTTGAGTATTAGTTGCTGATATGGAAATCCGACAATGTAATGACCAATTGCATCATTGTTACTACCTCTTGGGCTCACATGCCTTTCAACAACTAAGGATGCAGAAAATTCCCTCCCAGTTGTATTTACTGAACATTTAACTGACAGCAATTGAAGGCAGCGGTAGTATATGTTTTTTTATCTGACAGTAAAAACTATTTATGCAATTGTGTTCATCCAGATTAAATTCCTAATAATAACGCCAAAGGCGTATTTCCTTTGTCTATTTGGAAGCACAGCGGAACAAGATGACAGGTCATGACAGGTTATTTTCGGTCTTTACTTAAAACCTTTTCTGATCACTTTGGCAGCAAATGCGTAGGGCTGTTTTTTATATCTTACTAATTTTAAAGCATTGACCTAAATATGTAGTGGGTGAACTTGTTAAAGCAGGTACTTGGCAAGGGAAATTGGAAAAAATTGTACTGTTTGTTAAAAAGTTTTGATTGACTTTATTTCTCCGCTACACAGCTACAAAATTATTGATAAAAATATTCATAATGCAACTTTGAAGAAGTTGCCACAGAGATATCATGCTCTTTTTCTGCATGCCAAACTATGTCTGTTTAGATATAGCCTTTAGAAAGTATCAAACTCCCCTTCAGTTTATTTTTGCATTCACTAAAAGCATAAAGGCAAAAGATTCATTGATAAAACTAAGCTATCAGCACCTGCTGTGGATTATAGCAGAGTACACCATCCCTAACGGAGAACAACATGGTGTTGACAGCGTCGTGCTGTGTGCGGCGGGTTGCAGCAGCAGAGACTGGGAGACTTGTAGGGACACGAGGACGAGCGCATGGCACCAAATACAGGCAAACATTGAACGAGAACTTGACTCAAAGTGCCAGCGATTAGGGCAGTCATGTTCCAACAGGACAACAAATAGAAACTTACAGCCAACTTATAACTGGAAGGGCTTCAGATGTAGAATGTGAAAGTCCTTGACCGGCCCTGCCAAGGCTCAGAGATGAAAACCAAGAAACAAATCTGTGGAATGCCTTGAAGATAACTGATCAAAGACACTTGAGTGGAAAGTATGTTGAAAAGTATTCATTCATTGAGTCGAATACAATTATCAAGTTTTTGTATTTTGTCTAAAAAAACATAAACCATGGTGGTGAAACACAAGACACTTTGTACATACAGCTTGGTCTACTTGATGCAGAGCGTACATTACACTGAAATAGTTTCTTTCAGTAAATGAACTAGAAGTGTAGCAGATCAACGTGTTTATCACACAATTAGGGCTGGGCGATATTGCCAAAATCTTCTATCACAATATAGATCATTTCATATCTCAATAACGATATGTATCACGATATAACATGTTCTCTAGTAATTCAATGAATAAATAGTTTATATGAGATAACCACATGGTAAAGCCTATTTTTTTTATACTCCTGTGTGAATTAAATACTTGACAAAGACATTTAATTGCGAAGTTTAGTGCAAAAATGAACAGTTTTAAGTTAAATAATATAGGGAAAAAATGAATATTTCCAGCTATACACTGATTATGTTAACATACATGCACACAGATACATAGTAATCAGATTTTATCAGATTTTCTGAGAAATTTGAGTTAGTATGTGCTTGTTATTATCAATTTAGACAACATAATTGTGTATCACGATATCTTGATATGATTTCTAGGGCTATCAATTGATTAAAATATTTAATTGTAAATTAATCACAAATTTTGTATCTGTTCAAAATGGACCTTAAAGGGAGATTTGTCAAGTATTCAATACTCTTGTCAACATGGGAGTGGGCAAATATGCTTGCTTTATGCAAATGTATGTACATATTTATTATTGTAAATCAGTTAACAATACAAAACAATGACAAATAGTGTCCAGAAACCCTCACAGGTACTGAATTTAGCATAAAAATAAATGCCCAAATCATAACATGGCAAACTCAAGCCCAACAGGCAACAACAGCTGTCTGTGTGTCAGTGTGCTGACTTGACTATGACTTGCCCCAAATTGCATGAGATTATCATAAAGTGGGCATGTCTGTAAAGGAGAGACTTGGGTGGGTACCCATAGAACCCATTTTCATTCACATATCTTGAGGTCAGAGGTCAAGGGACCCCTTTGAAAATGGCCATGACAGTTTTTCCTCACTAAAATTTAGTACAGGTTTGGAACATTAGTTAACCTCCTTTGCGACAAGTTAATATGACATGGATTCCTTAGTTTTTCTAGTTTCATATGATACCAGTATCTTCAACCTAGCTTGAAGACTTAGCCCGCTACGACCTCTGAAAGTTTGATTGCGTTAATGCATTAAAGAAATTAGTGGCGTAAAAACAATTTTGTGTTAACGCGTTATCGCATTAATTTTGACTACCCTAATTTCCAGCTATGCACCGACTAGATTTACATGCATGCACACAAATACAAAGTAATCACATTAAGACAATAGTTTGATTTAACGTTTTGATCCGAATTTTTGAGAAATTTGAGTTAGTATGTGCTTGTTACTATCAATTTAGACGACATATTTGTGTATCACGATATCTCAATGTATGCTTTCATCACGATACGATTCCATTGAAAGATGATAAATTATCATATTGAATTATCGCCCAGCCCTAATCACAATCCAACACAAACCAAACTTCAAATTCACTTCTGTGGTACATTCTGCAACAATTTTTTTTATAACTCTGTAAATTCAACACTTTTTAACAACATGTCTTTCACAAGCTTGTAGATGCATGCATCATGTGTTTGTATAACCGTATGTATAATTTTTAGCTTTACACAAAGCAATGCATGGACACATCCATGCATCTCTCCATGTACCCGTTTATTGTATACTGACAGTGTCATCATTGCTCAATGCATGGGACATCTGTCAGAAGGCATGATACCATTTTGTTGTACAGTGGATAGTGATAAGTTGACTACAACAGTCAGTTTCACCGTGTTTTGTAACTGATTCATTCATAAACTTCAGTTGAGCGTTTATAGAGTATTTTACTTCATCTGCACAAATGAATGTCTTCATGTTTTCATCTTGTCTTTTTATACAATATTTGCTATGTGAACAGGAAATGGAATCCAGCATATCTATGGACAAGTTCAGGTGATCTATGAGACTTAACCCCAACACAACAGCTAATTATAGCCCCGACTCTTGAATAAATGTGTTTGCTGTCATTTGAGGAAGCAGCAGTTCAATGTGAGGTTGAAACTACACAGAAGTCTAATCGGTATTTCAAGTAAGCACTTAACGCTTAAAGGAGCAGTGTGTAGGATTTAGGGGGATCTATTAGCAGAAGTGGAATATAGTATTCATAACTGTGTTTTCATTAGTGTTAGGGATGTTAATAATTAAGCGGTTGACCGTTAACCGACATTAAGAATTTTAACCGTTTAACGCTATCGGTTAAACGGTTAAAAGAAATATTAAAAAATAGCTTAAAAGCTAAGCAAAAATCTGAGGAGCGTCTTGTCACTTAAAAGAGAATAGTGTTACAGATACAAGAAGTTGGCTTGGAGGAGTTGTAGCAATTATTCACCCCCAAAAGTACACACACTGCTATAATTGGCAGCCCTAATTAGTGTATAATCACCTGAAACTAAGAATCGTTGTGTTTTCGTTAGCTTAGAATGAGCCCTTCATATCTACATATGTCCTCCATTTTGCTCCACCATGTTCTACAGTAGCCCAGAACCAAACGATTCAACTGTTATCAGGCCATTAAATAAGCATTATCAGTCACTATAAGCACCATAGATGTAGGTCAGTAGGGGCCTACTACGTTGTAAAAGTGAAAGTGAAACTTAAGCAACACGTTCTAACATGTTGTAAAACTGAATGAAACGTCACGTTTTGATCACAAACAAAAAGGTTTCTTTAGGTGTAGGCAAAGAAAAACAACTTTAAAATAAAGACAACTACACACGGTTGGTTTCACACGGGATGTGAACCCTGGTCTGCTGGGTAAAAGTCCTGTGTGTCCCCGACATCCCTCATGGAGTTTCACACTGTCTATACTACAGCACCTGACTTCCGCTTCTGCTCCTGTAATAATTACTACAGTCAATAGAGGTCGCTGTCGTGTTCTTATATACCTTCTTTTGGTGATCTATCATGTGAATAGATGATAAAACCTACTAGTGGGTGTTGTAGGCCCCTATTGACCTACATCTATGGTGCTTATAGCGACTGATAATGCCTAGTTAATAGCCTCTCAACAGTCTAATCGGCTGCCAGAACGGACAAACCAAACACTGGCTCTAGAGCGAGTCTTTTTTTATGTTACCTAAAGGCCGCCGTAGTTCTCTGACATGCTTGTGAAAGGGAGGAGTGAGCGGAGGTTGGTTGCAATCTGCAATCTCACCAGTAGATGCCACTAAATCCAACACACTGTCACTTTAAGCTTTGATCAAATGAAAACATTCAGAAATAGATGCCTTCTTACATTTCCTGAATGCACTATATTGTAAGACTATTGTTGCAGTTAAAATTTTGTTACTCTTTCTTGTTGAAATTAACGTTGGTTCTCAATAATGTTGTCATTTTTGTATGCTGTTTTAACTTTATTATGCATTATACATGGGGAATCTGAGGCCAGTGGGTCATGCACCTCAATCAGCCACCTAGTTGCCCTGTACATTTTTAATACTAATATGATTTAATCACAGTAAGGCTACAGTGTTTGTATTATGTCAATGGACAATAGCTGGTATGTGCCCAATGTACTGCATATGGTTCTTTGTACTTGCTACAGTAACTGTATATATTGATTAGTTTAATGTCTGTTTTGGTGTCTAACACTTGACTTTTAAAGTCATCTCTTGTATGATTTTTACCTTTTGTGACGTGTTTTTCAATATGTGTGTTTTTCAAAATGTTTAAAGCTGCATCATCTTTTAAAGCCCAAATAAAATAATTCTGACTCTTTGTTTTTTTTTGTTTTTTTGACTTTTTATTTTAAAGACAAACACAAACAAACATACAAAACACAATACAATGATACAATAACGTTACAAGCCTGGTCCATAAAAGAAAAAGAATAATAATAAATACATTTAAAAAAAAAGATAAAGCATAAAAAAAAAATTGAGGCACTGCACTTATATAGAAGAAAGTATTGTGAAATTCAATGATGAATGAAGTCAATAATTGTGTATGTGGATCTGCTTCACACATTCCCCGATTCAAACATTTGTCCACAGTTATTATCAATTTAAATCCAGATTATATTGAACTCCCAGAGGTTCCATTTCTGCAGAAAAAAGACGAGTCCTTCCATCGATACAATGTCTTAATTTTTCCAGAGTCATAACCTCGGATATCAGAGATTTCCAGAAGGAAATAGAAGGATGGTCGTCCCCGACCCATAATGGCCTTCCTCACCAGCATTATAAGTGATTGAACCACTTCTTCATATTGTTTTAGAGAGTCTGGGACACTTCCGAGCAGACATAGAAGTGGGTTTGCTGACACCTGTTGACCTATTGCTGTACTAATGTTAGCGCATATTGCCTTCCAGAATAACTGAATTTTGTTGCATTCCCACAAACAATGCAGTCTATTAAGTACATGAGCTTTACATTTTAAACAATTTGGTGATATTCCAGCCTTATACTTACTGTAAATGTACGGTGATATATAAATATTATGTATAATATTATATTGTAACTCTTCATATCTATTACAGATTGAAATTCTGGAAGGCAACTGCAGGATCTTATCCCACACATCATTATCCATCACACAGTTGAGCAATGTACACCAAGATCATGCAAGTTTGTTCAAGTTCAAACTTAACAATTCTGAATAAATCTTAGATATAAAGTGCCTTCGCCCTTTGCGGTCCATAAGAAACCTCTCTAGCATGTGAGAGTCATTTGAGAATTCCAGCAAGTTGGCTTTCTTATACACATAATGTCTGACCTGTAAGTATAATAGAAATCTTTGTCTGATATATGGTATTGAGCTTTCAATGATTCAAATGTCTTAAATCTCCCATTCTCAAAGAGGTTGTAAACTCTAGTAATGCCTGCTCTTTGCCAGAGAATAAAAGCTCAGGGTTATCTACCAGTGTCGTTAGAACATTAAGTGTGTGGGTGTTTTTAAATATTTTCTTTAATTTTTTCCATGTCCACAGTACATTCGTTATCAAAGGATTGTTCTTAGCAATATGTGGTAATTCATTCAGGGGCTTACCCAACAGGTTCACAGGAGAAAGGGGTTTACAGATCACTGACTCCAAATCTAGCCAAGATGAATCTAAATCCTCATTCATCCAGGAATAAATAAATCTGGCCTGCATGGACAACATATAGTATTCTATATTTGGTAAACACCAACC
>CAKALG010004050.1:0-14348 GCA_916700815.1 Helicolenus hilgendorfi
AAAAAAATATACATATCAATACTGAAGGAAGATGAGCTCTAGCTCTGTATGTTTGTTTCTGTAGAGGAGAGACCGCAAGACACCGCAGGATGGTCGGAGCTTCTGCCAGACCAATCAACTGCATCTCCACAATAAAGTGATTTGGGGTAGAGGGTGGGGGATGTAATGGCTGAGTGGCCGCGATCAGCAGCCCCTCTGTCTGCCCCTGATGGACTGATACATCAGCCCATCTCCCTGTGTTAATCAGACCCAGACCAGCTGGAAACCAAAGCTGTGTACAATCTGTCCAACGGACTGACGCTGCCCCACAACAGAAAAGAGACCGATAAGAGTTATTGTTTAGATTTTATCAATTCCTATTCTGCTTATCGATTTTGATTCTCATTCATTCCTGGTTCCAATATGTTGCATATCATTGGGGGAAGAAAATAAGAACATGTATGTTGGAAGGGAAAAACTAACTATTTTCAGCCACCATAAACAGCCAGGAGATATTCTATGATTCTGTAATGTTTCACCTTATATATCTCAACCACAACAACAATGATTTCTGCCGATTCAGGTCACATTAAACAGGAAGTAAACAAACTTGTTTCTCATCCTTTCTGCTCTGCGATATAATGAATGC
This sequence comes from Helicolenus hilgendorfi, assembly GCA_916700815.1. Classification (NCBI taxonomy): domain Eukaryota; kingdom Metazoa; phylum Chordata; class Actinopteri; order Perciformes; family Sebastidae; genus Helicolenus; species Helicolenus hilgendorfi. The sequence continues at coordinate 629 of CAKALG010004050.1, forward strand.
GCTGTTGAGTTTCTGTTATTGAATGTGTGTACTACAGACAGTATGTAAAGCAAATTTCCGCCTTGCATTATTCTCTCTCTCTTGTTGTTGGAGGAATATTTTCATGTCTTGCCCCCAAATTCCGTGCTGCCAAGAACGGATTTGCATCCTCTGTATGAAATAAAAAAAGAAGTCTAAAATTGACTTTGCGTTCTGAACAGGCTTTGTTTTTGAAGCAGCTATAGCTTCCTGTACTCACTGACATTAATGACTGGTGAGTAAAAATAGGGCTACACCCAAAGAAGTAAACAGGTTTTAAGCACTTTCCTTCAGATCACTTTGAAATTGTGCAGGGATGAATGGTAAAAGGAGAAACTGCTGATTAAAAGAAGAAAGACACTCGCAGTTTGAATGAATATCCACACCTTTTTAGTGTTTATGTTGCATAAAAAACTAGGGCTGTCAATCGAATAATAAAAATATTCACAATTAATTGTCCATAGCTAATCAGATAAATTGTTAATTATTCACACCTTTTTTATCTGTTCAAAATGCACCTTAAAGAGAGATTGTCAAGTATTTAATACTCAACAACATGGGAGTGGGCAAATATGCTTGCTTTATGCAAATGTATGCATATATTTATAATCGGAAATCAATTAACAACACAAAGCAATGACAACTATAGTCAATAAACCCTCACAGGTACTGCATTTAGCATTAAAATATGCTGAAATCATAACATGGCAAACTGCAGCCCAACAGGCAACATAGCTGTGACTATGACTTTCCCCAAACTGCATGTGATTATCATAAAGTGGGCATGTCTGTAAAGGGGAGACTTGTAGGTACCCATAGAACCCATTTTCATTCACATATCTTGAGGTCAGAGGTCAAGGAACCCCTTTGAAAAAGGCCATGCCAGTTTTTCCTCAACAAAATTTAGCGTAAGTTTTGAGCACTATTTAGCCTCCTTCACGACAAGTAAGTATGAAATGGATGGTACAAATGGATTCCTTAGGTTTCTTTTAGTTTCATATGATGCCAGTATCTTCACTCTAACTCAAGCGTTATTATCGCATTAACTTTGAAAACTCCACAAAAAAAAAATCCCCTTGTGAGGTTTCAGCCGCACTTTTAAGCATACTGTAAACACTTCACATATGCGTCAACATTTGCAAAACCAGAAAGGTTGTGTCGCATGTCCAGACATTTAAGAATCAATAAGGATAAAGGCAAGGCCTGTTTCTTAACCATATCCTGGCTCCTAAATAGAGAGAGAAGTATGAATGCATAGTGCCCTTAAAAAGCTTGGAAATACAGGTGAGACACAATAATTGATTTTTCTTTCTTCCCACATATAAGGTCTTTTTATGGGCTTGTGGGTGTGTGTGTGTGAATGCTTTGTGTATTTCTGCCAGTGTGTATTTAGTCTATATATAGTCACGTCAGCGTGCACATCTACGTGCCTAAATCTGAGCACATTCAGGTTCAATTCGTTTGTATCACATTTGTACCCACGAAGTGTGACATCTACCACCTGGATACTGTCACCTGGTGATAAAATACCTTCCTGCAAAGATGGCAGGTGTCCTACTTTCCAGAAGAGACCAGTTCTGGGCTTTCAGCAGAGTTAATACCTGATCTACACACCTCTCCACTTGGTAACAGGCCCACAACCGTTAGCTTTAAGCCTGCATGCATATTAACCAATATATCAAACTCCTTTTCACCCCCGACTGTCAGAATGTAGTATAATCCTATTTCTAACCTACTCAGAGTGATGGGTTCACTATCCCAGAGCCAGCGGAGAGTGTGAATACAAAATCCTTTTTGTAAAGTCAGCATTCATCTTCACCTGCACATTACCACGGACAGCAGGAAGCAGAATATAGCCTGATGCGAATGCCATGCACATACAGCAGCACTTCTCCAAAATGTATGAAGAGGAAGGTTTCTAAGCCTGGCTTTAAAAAAGTCTCTTTAGCTGAGCAACTACCATTAAAATGTTCATGTGCATGGTTCATAACTCCCTGTTGGAGAAAGCAGGTTATACTGGGGGGCCTGCCAGGGGTAAAAGATCTAATAAATGACCCACATGGGGAAATTAAGACAGCAGTAAAGAAAATAATAAAGAAAGACTCTGCAAAGGAAAACAAGAAAAGGACAAATGAGGGCTGTATAAACATTAAACAAGCAATTTACACATGAGAACGCACTAAATACTGTAGACATCTCAGGGTTGAGTGTGATAAATGTTTGTATTAGTGCATCGAGAGGGTATGCAAATAGATGTAGCTGCAGTAGAATTTTAAGCCAGATGATTCATTTAAAATAAAACACAAAATACGAATAATGACTGAATGGACACTTGCACAATGTAATACAATCCAATATGACAGCCCTGCAGTAAATAATAGCTAAGTAAGTAAGGGTTGCATTGTTTGATTTTGGTTGATTGAGATTGTGTCAGAGAGGTGTTGATTTTGAGGCTGTAGGTTGTGTTGTAATGTGCCCCTCCTGCTCAAACACACATTCTTCTCTGCCAATTATTTTCTCGATGAATTGATGTAATTGTTTTATAGAAAATAGTAAAAAAAAAAAAAAACAGTTTCCTACAGCCCAAGGTGACATCGAGCACTAAAACGTATTATTATCACATAATTCAAAGAAAAGCAGCAAAGTGTCACACTTGAAAAGCTGAAACTGATAAATGTTGGCATTTTTGCAAGGAAAGAAATGACATCAAAAGTTGTATATTACATTTCAATTGAAAATGATTCATCAATTGGTTTAGCTCTACCTCAGATATACTGCAATACAGTATCAAGACAAACTAGGGCTTCAGAAAGTTGCATCAATACCTCTCTGCCATTACAGTATAGCTTATGTATATGCTTTTCATACTGATGTCACGGCACTGGACAGGTGTTGTTTTTATCTTATTCACACCAGTATGTGCAGCATGTGTAACACTACGAGCTGCAGCTTGTGTGAGTATGTGTACCTGTAAATGTGAAGCTGCAAATTGCTTTGAAAGAAAGAACACATGTATTGTACACTACAGTCTTTCCCTTGAATTATAAAGCACCGCGTGACAAGACAGATATTATATTTCCTGCATGACTAGGCAGGCCGACTGTAAGCCCAGACTGTGGGTTGTGACTGATAGGCGAATGGCTTTCAAAATCCAGGCACTGCACCGTCTGTTGGTTGTAAAACACTCAGGATTGATTTTTTTGAGTGTTTGCTTTTCCCAGGGATGGCGCTTTTTTCCAACCATTAAAGTGTGATCTGTGCTTGCCATGAGTAAATGTGTTCTCTGGCTTCAATCAGACCACCCAGCGACGATACCGTCAGCAGAGCGGTAATACAGGCTGCTCATGAGCTATAAGACACGACCTGCATATCAGCAATCTGCAACAGCAAGCCATCAGTCAACCGATGGCTGTTCTCAGCCTCACCACGACCCAAACTGCACCGTGGGACCGTGAGTATTAAAAGCAGAGAATCAAATCAAATAGATGAATTCACAGTAGGATTCATAACTCCGACTGCCAAGCGCCTGAGCGCAATCAATCATGGGAAATCGCAGCAGAAAAGTCTATTCTTTAATCTCATCCCTTCATCCCGACGGGCTGCAGCACCGCGGCAGATAACCGAGGTGAAAGAAAAGTACCAGTGAGATTCGTAATGGCAGATAAAGAAAGAGTTGGAGAGGAACAATATTTCATTTACATACTGGAAACAGGATTATAATTTATCGTCAGTGTACAGATGGAAGCTTTCTTAGAAAAAGCCCTGAAGAGTTTCTGTGTGAATGGTCCTGCCTCATGCAGCGACGAGGGACCATGAACTCAAGATTCAAGAAATACAGGGCACAAATTTGTCGTGTTCGGTTCATCAGTGTGTACTGTATGTTATCTTCAATTGCCTGCACAGGCTGAGAAAACAGTGAGAGATTGAAAGAACGAACTCTGTCACCTGAACACGCAGATATATGAACTCCCCTTGCCGATGGCGTGCTGTGAACACAGACTCTCCCACAGGCCCGAGGGGACTCTGTTTGCGTCCCCTCTTTCCTCAGACGCACAGTCAAGCGTAAAAACCTCAGGTGGAGTTTGTGAGCTGACTCCTTTATCCCAGGGCAACCTCACTTTTGTGTGCAGCTTAAGAGTTGCACCGTTCCAGGAGAATACAAAGAGAAAGGAGGCGAGAGAAGCCAAATTCAGCTGGCAGAGACATGGAGTTATGCTACAACCAAGATAAAGAAGATAAAGCTGAGGAAGGGAAAAGGGGAGATAAAAAAGGGAAAAAATAAGGGGGTGAAAATAGAGTTTGAGCAAAGACAACTTAATGTTGCAAGTCATGGGCGCAACTTTGGAACAAACTCATTTTTTTACACTCGACAGTATATCATCATTGCATCTCAGGAACCATGTCTGGACACGTCCTTTTGATTGACGGCTGAAGGACGTCTCAGCAGCAGCGAGACCGGGCTCCATTACTCGCACGGCGAGCAAAAGGACATGCACTGCAGCCGTAATGATACATTTGAGTCAGGGAAGGGGCTATTTGTTGTTGAGGAAGAGCGAGGAGCAGTCGGCCCGGCCCTGACAGTCGTTCATCCTCCCCAATCATCAGCTCCGAGGGGAGTGCTTCCAAATCGCTGCTCGCATGACTACTAAGAGGCCCGGCCCATTAGCCAGTTGTGTTACACTAAATATGAAGAAACAGATCCATTACCGCCTCCGCCTGGGATCAACATAATGTTTTAATGATGTGTGTGCATGGGTGTTTCTCTATACGTCCCTGTGTATGTGTTAATGTTTGCATTGTGGCCGGTGGTTTGCTGCTCCGCACACAACCCTGCAGCCGTCTGTGGTGAAGATGTTAAGCCAATAATTTACCTGGGCTGTTACACAGACGTGGAGGTTTCTCCAGGGAACAAGTGAGGACGATAACTAATTGAATTTCCCCAAGCTGCGAATGAGGAGATTTCATTCATTATTTATCATCTAATTGATTACTGCAAGTAGGCTTTCTAACCTGTCCCGCAATTAATGTGCTGCTTTTTATGTGCTTAATTAATGGCCACTGCAGCTTCATGAAAAACACACACTCAATTACATCTGGAATTGAAAAGCCGCGGCAGTTTGTCGCCGCGCTGGGATGGCGCTGAGACATTATTCAGCCAAAATGGAATCCAATAAGACGGACTTAGCCTTCTAGACAAAATTGGACTATTTTTCATACTGTTGTCATGCTGCATCTGTGGCGATATTGCAGCTCAAGTTTTTCCTCTTGACCGAAAATCCACTTTGAATCAACTTGGCTGTCAACAATCTTGGCTGTTCAGCTCCGGCTTGTTTGTTGTGAGGCTGCGACTGTCCTGTCCCCTGTTCAGACTCCTCTGTGTGACACTGTGTTGATGTTTCTGGAGTGTGGGACATCATATTCAATGTGATGCACCTTTCATGTTTGGTGAAGAGTTATTGTTTTGTATACAAACAATACATGCACACGCACACAAACACACACACAAAGATGTACAAACTCACACTGGCACGCAAGTTTATCTTTCCAGCTCATGTTTAGAGAGAGGACGCCACCCAAACCAATTCCATGGGGTCTTGTTTTGAATAAAAAGTTGTTATGGCCAACACTGTCTGAATTCAAAATACCCTCTTGGCAATATGAGCCATGGTGTGTGTTTAGGCTTGCAAAACAAGTGCTATCAATTCAAATTTCCATGTTTCTCGATTTCCTTTCAGCTGCGACAAAATAATAGGAAAGACTCCTGGCAAAACTTTAATTCTCGGTTTGCTCTGAGCTCTTTTCATATCCTAATTTCACACTTGATATTATACTGGCTTCTACAAAACTCACTCACAATTCACTGCGAGTAAAAAACATGCATTTTGGAAAATACAATACAATACAAATTAGAGTTCTGATACTGAAACCAATGCCTCCGGTAAAATGCTGATTCAGGCCCAGGCGAGTATGCGAGTCTATGCTCCGATCCGACATCACCTTATTGTATCATTTATCAGCTAATTTACGCTACGCAGGATCCGCCCCATCGGTACTACGAATGTGCAACTCTCAACAGAGATGAGAAAGAAGCGAGATGGCTCACTCGTTCTAGCAACAGCTCGAGAAAAAACGATCGCTGCGACCGAAATCGATGATGGAAGTGAGCCAATGAAAAAGTTGAGGGTTGCACAGGCGCAGTACCAATCGGGCAGGTGCTAGCGGAGAGTGTAACATCAACAATTTGGCAATATTTTACACTGGAAAATCTGTCAAACTAGACAATAAAATAAAGTTCTAAGGCACTCATCCTCTGTATGCATTTGTTCATGTTTTCATCTGTTTTAAACGCCTTGTTTCCACATAGCTCTGTGTACGTATGCAAGTCAAACGGAAGTTCACTCATTCCTACGGGAACCTCCGTGATAACTATGCTATTGCTATGTAAACTCTGACTGCTAACATTTTAATTTTGTTTTTCTTTCTTTATTTTACAGTAAACTACATGATCAGTATGTATCACTAAGTCCTCCCTCTCCAGCAACAGATCAGCCACCAGTCCCACCACTCAGACTCTCCATTTCCAGGAAGGCATTGATTGCAGCCAAAGCCACCAGGATCGATACTTTCACAGTTAAAAGCCAGCTCGTTGACCCCTTAAATAATGCTGTAAAGTGTACTGAGGCAATAATGGGGCCTCTTTTACTAAATCAAACTATTGTGTCTGTGAGGGTTGAAAAACTTCCAAAAGCGATCCTTGCCTCGGGTGAGCGAGTCAAATTTTCCAAGCTAAAAACTCTTTTTACTCCACATTTCTTTGTGTCTGCTGTCAATCAAAAGTGTATATTGAATAGTTGGATTTTGTTCAATTGTCTTGAGTTCATCCTCCGAGGCACAAAAAGACTCTTTCTCTCCTTTAATTGCAGATGGACAGAAAGGAGCAGCGAAGCTTATAAATAAGGCCCCGGGATTGTGAGCTATGCAAAGTCTGAATGAAAAGGCCTGGATGCCACAAGGCTGACATCATTAAGAACAGCCTAATGATCCCCTGGATTTGATTTGTTTGGCCTGGTCCTCGCTGACTGGCGTGACTTGTGAAAAAAAAAGCACCCAAATTTCATCAGTCTCTCAACAGGGCTTCTATTGAGGTTTGGGCTCATTTGGGCCTGTGCCAAAGCTCCTCCAGGCTGAGTCCAATTACCCCAGCAAGAATGTTATGTACGGCTAAAAAAGACTAATTGAAAGGTTTATACAGGAGGAAAACTAATAGTCTGATTGAGATAAAGTGGGGACACATTAATATAAAGAAAAGTAAAGGTCTTGCGCTTTTCTCGCAGCATAAAAAAATACATTCCCGTTCTTCTTAATCATGTAATAATCCAAGCAGTCACAGAAACGTATCCTTTGAAGCTCGGCTTGGCTGGTGTTCTGGCAAACAAGCTGCTAGCTTATGTTTGAATGACAGATTCATTCAGTGAGCGAGTTATTATTACACGACTGTACAAGACACAAATATTAAATAAGCTGCACGCTCTGATGCATACAGTATAACATTTGAACAAGCTATAATGCAAGATGTGTGAGCTGCTGGTTATCGAGATGTTGTTCTTACCCAATGCCTCTTAATTCCATAATAAAACGGAAAGGTGTAAGAGTGGAGCGGAGCACAGTTATTCTAACTCTGCACAAATGGGATTAGGTGTTTGTACACAGAGCAGAATGAGGGTTTGGGATAGGGAGCTTTCCTTTCACGGTTAAGCCTGCGGCGGGGACTACAGAGCGCTGCAGGTTACCCTGCGATTATGATGATCCAGTTTGATCTGAGGAAATGAAATTTTCTTCCAAGACCACTCTTTGCCTCTTCAGCGAAAGGACAACAGATAAAATGCAAAGGTAGCCACTGCTGACACACAGGCAGCAGAACACACACATACTGTACATGAGGGTTATACAAGCACACAGGTGTGAGTTCAGGCTCATTTACACTCACCGTACTTATTTATTTCCCACGACTCCAGTGTTAAAGCTACAGTAATGCCACAATTACAGTATGAACTAGCAGGCTTTGTGTATATGGATTTTCATTTAGCAAAGCAGAAAATTCTTAATCAGCCAACACTTGCAGAAGGCAGGCCTCATGGCATTTAAAGAAACATGAGTGAATTTGACATGAGCGCGAGCTGCAATTAAAAGGAAATGTCTGATCCTGCCAGTGCATAAAGCCTGTGAGGCACTGAGATACATCAAAAACTGAGATATGTAAAGGAAAATTAGGATATTTAAATCAGGTTTACACCATAATAACTGAACACATACATCAACTGCTAGATCACGTATTGTACCTTGTACTGTGAGATCTTTCAGCTGGTTGAGATCAGTTGCAAGCAGCTCTGAACCAAGATAAAACAAGACTAAAGGACTTTACACATCAGGGGTGTGACGAATAAATGACACGAATATGCAAAATACATCCCTGCGAATATTTCACATCAAAAATATTCATACCGGCAGTAATGCAAATTTTTGACAGTTGCAACACCCTTTCAATAAATTCATGCAGGCAGAAGACCAACTACCAGGATCCTATTGACCCAGAGCAGCATCTGGCGGTCTGTCTGAGGTAAATTGGTATATAGCCTAAACTACTGTGAGCTATTTTAGTTTCCTTTTAGCAAAGTGCTCTGAGTGAGTTGGCCTCCGGTTAACAGTTACGCAGTGTATATGTCTAAGGCTTTTATTGTGAAAGATAAGAATGGTTCTGGTACGCGCTGCCTTTGTCAAGATTGAAAGGAGTAAGGAATTTTGCCGTCTTGGTTCGGACTTCGGAGCATGCTACAGAGCTTCGGTGTTGTTGTACACTACTGTACGTATTGAATATGTCACTTCCACACAACGTGATTGGTTGATGCTGTTATTCACAGTGCAAAAGCTCAGAAAAATCGACCTCGTTCTGGAAAAAAATGACTTCCCCGGTATGTAAAAGGCCATAGTACGGCCATGTTATAAGGCTGTATAAGGCTGTACTTTTGCACACTTGAGCTAACCGCTAATGTCGGCATGCTTACATGCTCACAATGGCAATGCTGATGATAAGCACGTATAATGTTTTCCATGTTCACCATATTAGTTTAGCATGTTAGCATGCTAAAACTTGCTAATTAGCAATAAATGTAAAAAAAGGTAAAAAGAACTGAGTCTGATGGGAATGCCATTAGTTTTGCAATGTTGGACACATTTAAATTTTGACCTGATGGTGGCGCTATAGAAAAGTCAGGAGATCACTAATGTTAGTACAAACAATCCTGTGGGGCTCTTGAATGTCGGAAAAAAAAAAAATCATGGCAGTCCCTCAAATAGTTGTTGAGCTATTTCAGACTGGACCAACAGACAGACTGACATTGCCATTTATAGAGCCAAGCTGCCAGCGTGATTAACTGTGGAAACAATCACAGTCTCCATCCCTATTTTTTATCATATTTAAAGTAAAGCTACTATATCTTTCAGATGGCAGCGTGACAATTTCATTAAACTCACACATTCCCTCACAATCACAGGAAGCACTACTCTTCTGCTACATAATCGCCATACAAACATGCTCAGCATCATCTAGGCAATATATCATCTCCATCTACACTTTTGCCCACCTGCACTGGCTTAACCATATATATCTCCCATTTCAACCACACTTAATTTTCCCATTTTTCTTTGCCTCACAGCACGGCTTATGTAAGAGGCAGCCCGGTGTGTGATGGGGGATGGGGTGTCAGAAAAGACACTGTACCCTTCAGCTGGCAGGAGAGTATACCCTTGTCTCTACCTAAAGGATGGCTGATCCTCTCCTTGCCCACTCTGATGAATATCAACACCCGCTGGACCGATGAGGCTCTGATTTATTCAATTGGCTCCCCATATACAGTAACTGACTGTACCGTGGAAAAAAAAATGAATCACCTGGCATAAATTTATCTCCAGTACAACCTAACCCTTTCCACTGGGACACACGGTCACAGCAGGGGGGATGATATCATTTCTCTGTTGCTGTCTGCTACAGAGGGCGATAGCAAAGAGAGAGAAACACAGGGGAAGTTAAACGCAATCAGACTTGTGTAGTATGGATGTTGAACTGCATTCCTGGGCCAGACACAATATACTCCTTTATTGATTTCGAACAATGTTTTTTTAAAGAAAGTCCAAGATATATCAGAGCATACCAGAACTGAAAAGCTATAGAGGACCTGCTGCAGTAAACAGAGACAAAATTGAAGTGTGGAATAATGTGGAACACCCTCAAAGCAAACAATGCATGCAGCCTTTCAACTTGGCCAAGGTACAAATCTGCAAGAAAGAACCCTAGACTGTATATGAAGATGGACAACATGACAGCTCCCCAAAAGTAAAGCTAAAACATCTTAATCGCCCCTCTGGTGCCTGGCTGCAGTATAGGTCCTAAATCCTGCCTTGGGCTTCGATACCGCAGCTCCAGTCTTCTGATCACTACTAGTCTCCAAATTATGTTAAAATTTCAAGAAGGCAGCCCCCATATCTGGGATATTTTGGCTTCACTTTTATACAGTGGGAGGAAGTGGAGACGCGTCATCCATCTATATTATACAGTCTATAGAAAGAACAGGCAAAATTCCAAAAATGCTTCCCCTACAAGCTGAAAAACCAGACGGATGAAAAGATGTAATTGCACCCAGGTGCTTCTGCAAAGAATATATTCAGATTAAATTATGTTTGTGAATCAGTGGCACAGAGTACAAAGCACACAGTCATCGTTGCATGATGCAGGTGCATATGGCCTAGCAGCTGACAGTTGGTTAATATTGCGGCCGGGGGCGGATGGTGCAATTTCAGCGCAGTTGGAAATTAGGTCAAATTAGGATGAAACATTACCAGAAGGCGTGGCAGGGCCTGGCATCAGTCATGACTAAGCAAATTAACCTGTTCCTTCTCTGATGTCCCTGAGCAGGACGTGCAGAATCACCACTGAGTACCATAAATTCAATTAGCTTAAAGGAGATGTAGCCAACCACAGGGTCAGTTGGCAACAGAACAAGACGGCATCCATCTTAAATATCCACAGAAGAGGTAGCAACTCCAAAACTGGGCCTTTAAAGCATCAGTAGGCAAGATTGGAGCAAATATGAAAAAAGTTATTTTTATAAAAAGGTCACTATATCCTGAAAGTAGTGCATGAGACAGTTAATCTGAAAAAAAACGCGTGTCTCTGTGTTCGCCGGTGCTCCTAATGGCATTTGAAAGATTTCACAGACCGGAGGAAAACAACCAAACAGAGCCGAGTTGGAGCCTGCCGTCTCTGAGCAGCTGTCAATCACTCACAAACACCGATCAAATGGTCAAACTAGGCAGCGCTGATCAAATATGGATCAATATTCTGTTACTGTAATGCCTATTTCTAACCTCAAATGTTTTCAGAAACATCTTGTAATGTACTGTTTAGCTGTAAAATGGGAAAGTTTGTGATCCGGCAGCCATGTTGAGATAAGTTGAGGAAATACCAAGCACTGCCCACCAGCCAGAGAAAACTCTCATTTTACAGCTAAACAGTATAAGAGTAACAGAATATTAATTAATATTTGATCAGCACTGCCTAGTTTGTCCCTTTGAGTTTGCGAGTGATTGACAGCTGCCTCCGTTGAATGAACAGCCAATAGGAGGGGGGGGTTCATCTGTCCATGAACATCTGATATTTTCTAACTACATGGATGCAGATGGGCGGAAACCATGCTGTAGATGTGAGTTTTCGATACACTGCCCCCGACAGTTTGGGAGGAGAAATCCGAACGGAGTATAAAACATCCAAACGTTTCCTCGTCATGATTCATGCGTCAGGTCATGCCGGTGCTGAAAGCATAACTGGGGCTTAATGAGGAACTTCCAAGTCAAATTGGCCAACTCATCCTCAACAAAACACTATTTATTTAACCTATAACAATTAGATAATTCATGATGGTGCCATGGCAGGTGGGCAGCACAAGCAAGTTTACAGTCTATAGCAAGTCATAAAAAATGTCAAACAGGTAACAAAACTGCAACTTCACTGGCACACATGCCCCACAATACACTATAATAAAAATGCAGCCCAGGGGGTTTAATATACATTTTAAATTTCAATATATCAATTTCATACATTTTTCAAAAATGCTTATGCGTAGTTATCATAATATATAGATATAAATTATGAAACAATAAATTCCAGTATAAGCCATTTTAAATTCAGCTGCATCACTGCAGAAAATGTCAGGGGAGTTGGATATTTTTCTGGAGGCGCTGTAGGAATGAGAGACGCAGAGAGAATAAGAGACAAAAACAGACGTGCAGGCTCATATGCAGGGACAGATGATTTTCATATTATGCCTGCGTACCAGGTTGTGATTGAGTCTTAAGACATACTGATCGACATTAGCCGCGTTATGAATATCAATTTGCTCCGCGCGGTCTCCTCGAGCAGGAGAGTAAAGGTCAAATCATCACTTTGTTCCCCCGTTAGTGCATACTGCAAACTAACATGACAACTGAGTTTCCCTCAGCGCTTAATGATGCTGTGACAGAGAAAAAGCATCCAAGTAGACAAATAAAAAACTGTCATCTCTGAAAGGAATTTACAATTTACTGCATTTATCTCAATGTGATGTGTGAGATTATCCAAACTAGTGTGTGTGAGCGCTCTCCTGTGTTATGACCCAAAAGAAAACCATATTTGGAGACAGAAGTGGGTCACCCAAATTAGAATGGAAAACAACATGGACTGTGCAAAACACTAAACCCCTCACCCACCACATCTAAACACAAAGAAACATCTAAATTTATGGTATTTATATGATGTCACCAGATTTTAAAAAGAGATCTACAGGCCATAAAGAGCTTTATGAACTTAAGTAGAGGAAAAAAAAAAATGTCACAGTACTTTAGTGTTTAGCGTTAGTGCAGCTCTAGTGCTACAGTAAAAAAGGTTAGATTCATGGCCCGTGCCTTTTCTCCCAACGTTCACAAACACTTCGTCCTTCATCCCAGAGATGAGTAAAAGACGTGGATTGAAGACCACCAACTGATTATAGGCATGAATGTGACTGACCCAGAATAGAAATAAGCAGGCAACAAGATGAGAAAAGTGTTTATTTCCTCCCAAGGAGAACCAGAGCGGCATTTCAATTCTCAGAAAACATACGAGTAGCTGTGTGAAGTTTATTTTTAGAATGAATGCTTTGACCTTTCTTTGTTGGCTTGACAAGATTTTGCAGGGTAAAATGAGGTTCATAATGTGGCTCTCTACAGTATCTTTCTCCTTTTTACGTTCTTTTTTTTCCCTCTCTTCTCACTCGACTTCCTGCTATCACTATCATTTTCCCCCCGCCTCCCTCTCTGGCTTTGCATTTGTCTTTCTTTTCTCCTTCCTTTGTCTTTGTATGCATATTTGCCTCTACTCGCTTCGCCTTACTCTCCTCCCCATCTGTCTGTCTTTCTTCGTCTCTGCCTCTGTGCATCTTTCATGGGCAGTAAACAGTCTGTCACACATGGGAGAGGACCAATTACAGGGAAGTCTACGGGCTCTTCCCCAGAAAAACTGGAATTTTTACAAACATATTCCTCCAATTCCACTTAATTTGCCAAGGCAGTGAATATGAAAATTAACAATTCCTCTAGCTCAGATGACAATCTAAACACAATGCATGCATACTAC